>CM038706.1:5918232-6168232 GCA_021613375.1 Megaleporinus macrocephalus | reverse complement strand
ATTGTATTTGTAAGCCAGTCTATCAGTATATGTGGACATCTATGAGGACATGTTGAGCGTATCTGAATATTTTTTTGGGAGGGGTTTCCTATATAGTGTGTTGTCTTCTGTTCAGCACACAGAGCGGAGCGGAGATTTCCAAGGAAGAGGTTTATCATTGCATGCGCTCTCCACACCAAAGAAATCTAAACTAGTTTACACACTCACTGCTTATATACAGAAAAACTACACCCCCGGAGGTGTAAAAGAATTTACATACAGGCACATAGGAAACCATCATCCCCACCTCTCAGAGCGTGGGGTCAAGGGAGAATTCTCATATGGTAGGCTGTAAGATAAGCCCCAGTTGGTATCGCCCAATTTTTAAAATATGTGATCGGTGATCGGCCGATATTTCTCTAATTTAGCCGATCCCGAGAGTCGATCAATGACATTAAACAAATGAGCCTAATTTCTGTATTATTAGCTAGCGTTTCATCCAGGAAGAGGAGACCTCCAGCCAGCTCCCTGTAATTCCTATCTGAACCACTAGGTGGAAATACACACCCTTTCATTTTCCACTCACTGACTAAAGCAGCGGCCTCACGAGAAAAGCATGTGCTGAAAGAAAACATGTCGTCAGTGTTTAATCGTATGTAACTCAGACTCATCCAGGATGTTTTTAAATTAGTAAAATAGGCGTGTCTCGTGGGAACCAAAGATATTTAACTACTAATCTGATACGGCACTGCACACAACTGAATACAGAGAGTATCAGTAAACAACAGAGCTAGCACACACAGCTAACACAAAACAAACAACCCAGAACACCTACAGACCAGATCTGACCGGTACAAACAGAACAGCAGCAGTAATTCAATATTCTACATTTAATGATTACAGATTTAGTTTAAAATAACAGAGTCTGAGTTTAATGACTGCAGTTTTTACTGTATTTATTTATCATTTTTAGTTCTAAATTAAGGGTCTAAATGTAATGATTACAGTATTTGGGGATATTTGTTTGATTTACTTTGTTTATTTACTGCAAATTTAGTTATAAATATTATGCTGATTCACATGAGCTTGTTAAAAATGGCTTGTATGCGCTAATCACTACATGTAGCCCTGCTGTGGCATATAGCCCCACCCTCGATCGGTATCGGCTATTGGCTGATCGTTCTGAAAGGTGATCGGCGATCAATATCAGGCTCAAAAACACTGATCGGTCCATCTCTACTATATACTATATACTATATATAGCAATAATCTGAAAATAGAAAAATATCCAGCTAGCGTGAGGACTCCCTTGGGATATATTAATATCTTTGGTTGTTTTGTTCAATACTGACACAAAGTGGGTAAAATATTTAATATTCTGAATATAAGAAGAAGCTAAGAGGTTTGGCTGTGTACTCAGAGCACATACTGGGGCTGGACGGGCCTGAAACTGCTTCCTTTTAACTAAATAATGGCAAAAAGTGTAACTACACTTTCTAAACTGGATCCGTTTGTGTATTTAGACTCCAGTGATTATAAAGAGCTGTTAGAAAGAAAAGCTGGTCTAACATAGTGTTTAAACAAGCTCCCATTGTTTCAGACAATGAAATTTGGAATGACTGGATATGTACAATCCAAAACACTATATGTTGTGTTTCTGTGTTTTCAGTATATCACTGCTTTTTTATGTATCCAGTATTTCACATACTGGATACATTGCTGACCCAAACGCTTATACAGTTTTAAGGTAAATGCAACTAAGTGATTGTGAAAGACTGTAATTTTGGCTGGCATCATATATAATAAACCTTTCACACGTCTTCACGTGCCTGACACAGGAAACTAAACCTCACCGTCATTGTGTCATGTAAAGCCTCTTGCAAGCGGCTCAACTTTGTGAAAGGGAACAGACAATTGCAACATCCAGACGTACCATATTGATCATGTTTTTTTTCATTGCTTTCCAAAGAAAAACACTTTTTTTAATTTTTGTTGACTTTAATTTTTCTACATCATTTAAACTGTTTACATTGTCTGAAATTTTCATGATGAATGGACCAATAGAAACTTGGAAAGTATTTTGGTTCCATTCATTAAAATATTCAGCAACTGTCTGAACCTCTATGTGTCTATATAACCACTACTGGGTCAAAGGGTCGGTTTATTTGTGGAACTGTACACAGAAGAGAGATCATTTTAATGATCGTGAATATGATTGTAATCAGCTCTGTAAGCTTAATATTTATCTCTAAAGACTTTATAAATGTTTTAAAAAAATTTCTACTGGCAAGTTTTTGGGTTTTCAATGTTCTTTCCTGCTGCTCCAATGAAAATATGACCGGTTCCATACCATAACTTATATGCACATTTTATATAAAAAAGATCTTTTGTATGTGATAAACTGTAAAGGTGTAGAAATATATCAAACATATCAAATATATGGACAATATGTTTTGTAATACTGCATCGATTCTCAAAATCACAGTACACATTTTTAATTAAACTTTAAACTGTTTACATTGTCTGAAAATTTCATGATGAATGGACCAATAGAAACTTGGAAAGTATTTTGGTTCCATTGACTTACATTGAAAGTAAAGTTTTTGGCCTCTCCTGACATTTGGAGTTTTTCTTTGAACAGGCACCAGTAATACCAATAATAAGCCATATTACTGGTATTACATGCCATACCAGCTACCTAGCCTCAGACTAGCTGCCTAACCTCCATTATAGACTTTACTAAACAGAACATGGGCTCCAACTAGTTACCACTAACCTTCTACCTTCATTAACTGTCATCATCACCACTCTCACTGTACTTCTTGTGTATTTCTATCAAATTATGATTATATAAGCACACCTGAGCAGCTGAACAGAAGTATATGGTGGTACAGTCATTATCTGTACTGAGTAGTTTGATCAGAGGAGGATAGTCCTGGTTCCTCCCAAGGTTTCTTCTTTCCTTGCCACTGTTGCCTATGGTTTGCTCAGCAGGGGCTTTTCTATGATTTTTCTATGATGTCTATGACTTTCTTCTATGTTTTTATTTTCTTCTTACGCTTATTTATGCTCTATTGAGCTTTTCTTATCACTAAATTCCTGTAAAGCGCTATACAAATATACATTTTAATGCACAAATAATTATTAGTTGCCAAATTTGGAAAATAAAAACCCAAAAGATTAATTTTGGCGTGTTCAAGTGTTTGCATACGACTGCACACACACACACACACACACACATCACTCTCGTGTCCGGTCTCATACCTCAGGTATTCCTTATTGCCCGCGGCCCCACGGATGTCCTCCAGCAGCTCGAGCGAGGCCTGTACTGCCAAGTTGACAGCAGTGTCGTGGTGGCCTGCGTTATGGGCCCTCCGCTCATCTTTACTGATCCCACCCCGAGGATTCTGGGTACTGCTGAGGTCAGCGTCCCCACCGTGACTACATTTACCTGAAACCACCCATACAGACAGGGTTCAGTATACAGAGGTGAATGTTACAAAGCAACACGGCTCAGTATGTAAGTGATTCTTCCTCGAACACTATAGTGTAAAATATTACAGGCTAGTATCTTACAATCACATTACAGTTACTTAGTTACTACTTTTCTCATTACTGTACTTCTCTGTATTAATAAGTATTACAATACTAATTACAACACAAATTACAATGTTAATCACATGCAATGCATTTGAACATAAACTTCCTCTATGTAGATTATCTGTGCTTGTCCTTGTACATCATTAGCATGTGTGTCGGCTGACTGTGTGACTCTTGAAGAGATGTAATGCTGTGTCGAACACTATTATTATATTCTGTTTTGTATGTATTACTTCCTGTTTGTGTACATTTGCTGTCAAGCTGTACTCAGAACGTTCAGCTAATGCTGTTTCTGTATTTCCCTATATGGTCACCACTGTCACGCTTGTGCTTTACTGCTTCTGTATTCGGCTACTGTCTGAACCTCTATGTGTCTATATAACCACTACTGGGTCAAAGGATCACTGATTCTGGTTATTAGTGGAACTGTGCACAGAAGAACTAAAGACTGATCCTCCTGACACTGACTCCCTGGTTTTAATGAGGGTTTGGAGTCCACACACTGATTGTGAATATGATTGTAACCAGCTCTGTAAGCTTAATATTTATCTCTGAAGACTTTATACCACTATACTAACCACTACACCACCTTACTAACCACTACACCACCATACTAACCACTACACCACCGTACTAACCACTACACCACTGTACTAACCACTACACCACCGTACTAACCACTACACCACCATACTAACCACTACACTACCATACTAACCACTACACCACCATACTAACCACTACAACACCATACTAACCACTACACCACCATACTAACCACTACACCACCATACTAACCACTACACCACCGTACTAACCACTACACCACCATACTAACCACTACACCACCATACTAACCACTACACCACCATACTAACCACTACACCACCGTACTAACCACTACACCACCATACTAACCACTACACCACCATACTAACCACTACACCACCATACTAACCACTACACCACCGTACTAACCACTACACCACCGTACTAATCACTACACCACCATACTGACCACTACACCACCATACTGACCACTACACCACCGTACTAACCACTACACCACCATACTAACCACTACACCACCATACTAACCACTACACCACCGTACTAACCACTACACCACCGTACTAACCACTACACCACCGTACTAACCACTACACCACCGTACTAACCACTACACCACCATACTAACCACTACACCACCGTACTAACCACTACACCACCGTACTAATCACTACACCACCATACTGACCACTACACCACCATACTGACCACTACACCACCGTACTGACCACTACACCACCGTACTAACCACTACACCACCATACTAACCACTACACCACCATACTAACCACTACACCACCATACTAACCACTACACCACCGTACTAACCACTACACCACCATACTAACCACTGCACCACCGTACTAACCACTACACCACTATACTAACCACTACACCACTATACTAACCACTACACCACCATACTAACCACTACACCACCATACTAACCACTACACCACCGTACTAACCACTACACCACTATACTAACCACTACACCACCTTACTAACCACTACACCACCTTACTAACCACTACACCACTATACTAACCACTACACCACCGTACTAACCACTACACCACTATACTAACCACTACACCACCTTACTAACCACTACATCACCATACTAACCACTACACCACCTTACTAACCACTACACCACCATACTAACCACTACACCACTATACTAACCACTACACCACTATACTAACCACTACACCACCATACTAACCACTACACCACCGTACTAACTACTACACCACCGTACTAACCACTACACCACCGTACTAACCACTACACCACCGTACTAACCACTACACCACCATACTAACCACTACACCACCATACTAACCACTACACCACCATACTAACCACTACACCACCGTACTAACTACTACACCACCATACTAACCACTACACCACCATACTAACCACTACACCACCGTACTAACCACTACACCACCGTACTAACCACTACACCACCGTACTAACCACTACACCACCGTACTAACCAATACACCATCGTACTAACCACTACACCACCGTACTAACCACTACACCACCGTACTAACCACTACACCACCGTACTAACCAATACACCACCGTACTAACCACTACACCACCGTACTAACTACTACACCACCGTACTAACCACTACACCACCATACTGACCACTACACCACCATACTGACCACTACACCACCGTATTAACCACTACACCACCATACTAACCACTACACCACCATACTGACCACTACACCACCATACTAACCACTACACCACCGTACTGACCACTACACCACCATACTAACGACTACACCACCATACTAACCACTACACCACCATACTAACGACTACACCACTATACTAACCACTACACCACATTACTAACGACTACACCATCATGCCACCTTGACTGTTTACATCTTTATAGTTAAGTATGTGATTTGGTGTGTATGTGTAATATGAACTCACCTTTAGGTTTGTTGGGAGAAAAAAGGCCCATATATCCTGAAGTGAGTTTCTTCTCCGTCACAACAGAGGGCAGCAGCGGGTTTGGACACGTACCGCTGGCACAGTCACTGCAGGTCGGAGTATTCACATCTGCACACACACACACCCACACACACACACACACACACACTTATATATGTATGTATGTATATATACACACACACACAAAGGGACAGTACATACATTCTGCTTGGGTTTGGTGTATAGTTGTTATACAGGCTCTCATAATATTCTCTAATGGTTTATTATATAAGCTGTTGGTTCCTCCAGGTTTCTTATTCATTTACTTTACTGTTCATTTCACTGTAAGAACAAGTCATAAAGAATGTTTTCACTCCGGGCTGTATATATCGGTCTCTGTCTTCTTCCTTTTTGCCCTCTTGTTACCTGCGACGTTACTCAGGGTGAGGTCGGGCCTGATGAGGGGAGGGTATGGCTCCTGGTTGCCCAGCTCAACCCAGTTACTGTGGCTGTAAAAATCCTGAAAGAACAGTCATATGATGATTATGAAGATTACTCAAGGAACTGTTTAGTAATTCTTTAACTGCATCACTTCCTCCTTTTCAGAAGATATATATAAACTGTACTGTGCAGAAGTACTGGGTGATTATCTTATTTAGTTATTTTTATTTCCAGACAGGAAGCTTTTGTATACTCAGCAAAACACTTTAATATTTAAATATTTACAGTTCTCATCTAATACCTGCTTTTAAGCTTTAACTGAATTTAAGCTTTTACGGTCCCTCTCTCTTCTTTCTCGCTCTCTCTCTTATGCTGTTTCTCTCTCTCTCTCTTGCTCTTTCTCTTTCTTCCTCTGCCATTCTTTGTCTGTTTCTCTGTTTCTCTCTCTCTCTCTCTCTCTCTCTCTCTCTCTATCTCTCTCTCTCTCTCTCTCTCTGTCTCTTGCTCTCTCTCTCTCTCTCTTGTTCTCTCACTCTGTTGCTCTTTCTCTTTCTTGCTCTGTCATTCTTTCTCTCTCTCTTGCTCTCTCTTTCTCTCTTTCTCTCTCTCTTTTGCTCTGTCATTCTTTCTCTCTCTCTCTCTTGCTCTCTCTTTCTCTCTTGCTCTTTCTCTTTTTTGCTCTGTCATTCTCTCTTTCTCTTGCTCTCTCTTTCTCTCTTGCTCTCTCTTTCTCTTGTTCTTTCTCTCTCTTGCTCTTTCTCTTGTTCTCTTTCTCTCTTTCTCTTTCTCTTTCTTGCTATGTCATTCTTTCTCTCTCTTGCTCTCTCTCTCTTGTTCTCTCTCTCTCTTGCTCTTTCTCTTTCTTGCTCTGTCATTCTTTCTCTCTCTTGCTCTCTCTCTCTTGTTCTCTCTCTGTCTTGCTCTTTCTCTTTCTTGCTCTGTCATTCTTTCTCTCTCTTGCTCTCTTTCTCTCTCTCTCTCTCTGTCTTTCTTGCTCTGTCATTCTTTCTCTCTCTTGTGCTCTCTGTCTTGCTCTTTTCTCTCTTTCTCTCTCTCTCTTGCTCTTTCTCTTTCTTGCTCTGCAATTCTTTGTCTGTTTCTCTGTTTCTCTCTCTCTCTCTCTCTCTCTCTCTTTCTCTCTCTCTCTTGCTCTTTCTCTTTCTTGCTCTGCAATTCCTTGTCTGTTTCTCTGTTTCTCTCTCTCTCTCTCTCTCTCTCTCTCTCTCTCTCTCTCTCTCTCTCTCTCTCTCTCTCTCTCTGTCTCTTGCTCTTTCTCTTTCAATTCAGTTCAATTTAACAGGACTTTATTGGCATGAATATAAGAAACACTATTGCCAAAGCATTTAACCAAAAAACACAAATACATAAATAAGAGAGAAAATATTATTATAGATTCAAATAATTAGAACAACAGAAATTAAGATATTTACAGTCCAATCAAGGAACAGAGAAGAAAAGAAAAAGAATGGAGAGAAATGTTAAGTAATAATCGGTAATCTCTCTCTCTCTCTCTCTCTCTCTCTCTCTCTCTCTCTCTCTCTCTCTCTCTCTCTCTCTCTCTCTCTCTCACCTGTAGAGTGTGCAGGACTCGGCCCAGTGTTTCCCGAGCTGCCTGGAAGCTGCCTTTGCGGATGCTGGCTTTGATGGCGGCGGTCCCCTGCGTGATGAGGGCGCGGCCCTCAGAGAAAGTCTCGCTGTTGAAGTGATGCGGGTCGCTGGTCATGAAGTCTCGGTCCACCAGGCTGTTCTGCATGTAGATCTGATTCAGGGCTTCGTGGAATTTAGCCGCAGAAACCTCACCGGTGGCTGAACCGAGACACGCTCGCAGCAGCTCCTCCACTGAGGAGCCCTGTATAACACACAGACACACACTTCTGTAACACACAGTGGAGTCAGAGACACACACACACACACACACACACAATCATACACACATCAGCTCTGAGCTTCATGCTGCGGATGTAAAAAATTATTAGACTAGTGCATATAGTGTAGGAGTGTATCTGCTGACAGCCTGCCTGTATGGGAGAGATTAGCTGTGCACATTGTTTACAAATAATTGTTTATTATTCTTTTATGCATACAGGTATGTTCATACTCCATATTCTTCTGCAAGTTGCGTGTTATATTGTTTTACATTGTTTTATATTCGTAGAAATATTCCAATTAGTTGGTTATTTACATAAAATTCTGCTGGTATGTGCCAAATGTTATTTTATTCACCTTTGTGTAAAGGAAAGTGTGTATTGTCCTTAAAGACATTTTATTTTGAAGCTTATTGCATTCAGATAAGTTTTAAACTTGTAAGTGTAAGTGTGTAAGCCAGTCCACAGTTTGCGAGCTGAGAGGAGGGAGCTGTAGGCCTCAGTGCATATGAGTGTAGGAGTGTATCTGCTGACAGTCTGCCTGTATGGGAGAGATTTGCTGTGCACATTGTCTACAAATAATTATTTATTATTATTTATGCATACAGACCAGCGTGTGTTAGGACTGACTGATGCATACATGAACACACCCGTTACACTTCCTATAAATGACCCCCAATACCACGTCTTACTCATGTCTTACTCATGCGTTAGACAGAGTAGGGTGTGTTCTGTTATGTACCTGTTACAATCAACAGTTCCACAAAAATACACTGATAATAAGTAGTGTGTGTATTACAGATGTGTGAAATTAGACTTTATCACATGACACTTAGTAGCAGAGCACTGTAACGCTGTATCTGCGATGATCCGTCTCTGTTAGCGTGTCCAAATGTAATGATATTTGTCGGGCCTGGTCAGTTAGATACGCAAAAACACACACTAACCGGCTTGAACTCTTTCCCCTCTGACTCAGCCACCGCCTTACACACTTCATGGATCTTCTTCATCACAGCGTCCACAGTGATGGTCATATGTGTGTTACCTCCATCCCCCACTGGCACGAACGCCTGCACCCTGGACAACAGCACGACCAGCAGAGCAACACTAGCCACTGCTGACCTCATCTTCAGCTGAAACAGAGGATAAAACAGGTCTCCTGTTACAGCATTACATGTAAAAACACAGCTCAGTCACATTATTATGACCACTTCCTATGCATTATGGTCTGGGAAATGTTTTTTCTCTGGACCCACTCATCCATGTGGAAGCCACTCTCAACCAATCTGGGTCTGAATCCATCCTTGCAGATCACGTACACCATACATACTGATGTTCTTCTCTGGGGCGGATGGGATCTTCCAGCAAGACAATGAGACACGACACACGACTAGAAATGTCCCACTTTGATTGGAAGTGCTGACCAAGACTTAAGTACTACCCTGGACATCCAGTTCTCAACTGAGCCAATTGAGCATCTGTGGGACCACCTCGATGGTGGTGTTGGCTCTATGGGTCCTCCTCCACGCAACCTACCAGCACCTTATTGAGTCTCCCAGTCCATCTAGCTGCTGTCTTCACTGCACATGGCGGTCACTCTGGATATTATATTATATAACTCTGGTCATAATAATGTGACTTCCACAAAGCATTCCCCAGACCATAATGCAGGGCTTCCTTCATGAGCTACAGTCATTGCAAGTAGGAAGTGGTCACAGTAGTAATGTGACTCGACTGTGTGCTATACTTAAATATGCTTACTGTAGTTATTTATTCACAGTGATTTCTTCAGTTATCTGAGGTTTGATTGTCACTGTAGTGTTTATCTTGTTTATCAACTCCATTCTTGTGTGTTATACTGCTTACTCAGTCAATTTTTAATAATCTACAGCTCTGCTCAACATTTTAAACAGATCTTTCCTTCACCTTCACAGTTTTACACTGATTAGCTGATACTTATAAAGTGGTACAATGGTATCATTGTACAATAGAATCATTTTCCATGTTTATATGCAGCAACATAGATTAGATATTACTAATAATTTTAACATTGTAACACTGATTTGTAGGGAATTATAAATGCAATAAAATGATAATTCAGTGTAGTAGCAGAGGATAATCCAAGTGTCCTGTTCTTGCTTATGTTACATACTGGCTTTAATTTAATTAAAATGTGTATGTTATTTTCAAACACATTTTAAAGACACTATTTGAGACTATTTTATGATAAATGGACTAACAGTACTCTTGTAATAATAACATCATTAATCTATATACATATATATAATGCATATAATATATATATATATATATATATATATATATATATATATATATATATATATATATATATATATATAACTTGGATTGGCGGCCGTACCAGGAGATTTAGACAGAGGACTGAGAATTGCTGATAATAGCACTATATGCAAAATAAGCCTCTATACAAAAATAGACTTTAATATAAACATTTTTATTCTTTAAAAATCATCTGATACACTTACATTAATTGTGAAATGGACAGTATTTTTTGTGAATTGCATGAACTGAAATTCTAAAGTGATCCTAAACTTTTAAGCGGTGGTGTATATGCAGCAACTTTATATACCAATATAAATAGAATATAAATATATAAATAGAATTTTACACAAGAGGACAAATACTGCCATAACTTCCATTGTAAATTAATGGAACCAGAATTTTTCAAATGATATAGACAAATAAAAATCAACAAAAATTGAGACACATGAGTCAGAATGATTAACATGACATACGTTGATGACCTGTATGTGTGTTATCAGATATTTTCTATCACAAGACACATCATTCAGGTTTGTATCGCATGACATTTATTACACATTAGCAAAATATGATCTACAAGCCAGACTTTAATATCAGATATAGTAACAAATAATACTTTATTACTTGAAAACACACACCCAGAGTACACCAGATAGACAGACTTAAAACTTAATCAATTATTATAGATATAATCTTTAGTTACAGGAGTGAGCTGGGGGGAGTAAAGAGTTAAGAAATTCCCCAAACAGATAAATCAAATAAATCATTTTATTAGAACTTCATATTAATTTCTTTTAATTTAACTGTTACTTTTTGTTTATTTGGTTAAATGCACTTTCTTTTATTCTACTGAAGAATCTATATATATATATATATATATATATATATATATATATATATATATATATATATATATAAACATTGATGTACATAGATATACATCTATATAGATATTTCGCATATGCTCACTGTCTAAAGATTACTTTCAATGTAAGTCAATGCAACCAGAATTTTTTCCAGGCTATTTTGGAGCATTTCTATTGGTCCATTCCTCATGACTGTAAACAGCAGCTGTCGTGTTCAAATATTAATAATATGTAACTGTTACTGTAACACTGAGAGCAAATTAAAATGTGCAGCATCACACAAACAGTAAAGCTCTGAAAGTGAATGTGTCATTCTTCATACCTGCTGAGCTTTGATCCCTCTCTGAGTCTCTGTGTGTCTTCTCAGTCTCAGCCTAACCTTCTGAGGGTATATATGCAGACGTGCATTCCTCTGTAGTTATGAATATATCTATATATGTGTGTTTATGGAGACAGGGTGTGGGGCTGGTGGGTGTGGTGATTAAAAACCTGGGCCAATTATTAACTGTTTAGCTGTACTGTGGTGATTACGCAGGGGTGGCTGTAAGATGTTGTAATCACTGTAGTCAGGAACTGCTCGTGTCACCATAGCGGGAAACTCAGGGATTGCTGTGTTATTGCTCTATAAGTGATTAACCAGTTCTCTTTTAGTCCTGAACTGAGCT
Source organism: Megaleporinus macrocephalus (assembly GCA_021613375.1). Taxonomy (NCBI): domain Eukaryota; kingdom Metazoa; phylum Chordata; class Actinopteri; order Characiformes; family Anostomidae; genus Megaleporinus; species Megaleporinus macrocephalus. The sequence continues at coordinate 6,155,974 of CM038706.1, read as the reverse complement.
CACACAGGTTGCATGGTGGCAGCATGAGTACATGAACATATGTATGAACCTATCAGCACAATCTTCAAAGTAGTAACCTTCCTGACCTTCAGGCCGTTCTGTGTGGAGTGTGTATGTTCTCTCTGTGTTTGAGTGGGTTCCTCCGGGTACTCCGGTTTCCTCCCATGCATGTTAGTTTGATTGCTCACTCTATTGCCTGTAGGTGTGAGTGTGTGCGTGAGTGTGTGTTGGTCATGTGATGGACTGGCAATCTGTCCATGGCCTATGCTGCCTTCGCCCGATGACACTGGGGCAGGCTCCAGCATCCTGGATAGATGGATGTATGAATGTTCACAAAGGGAACCAAGAATGTTTGCTGGTAATATATTCTGAGTATTTAAACCTATATAAATCTGTAAAGTTGCAGCCTGTGCATGTTCACACTGGTCCGAGTGAAACCAGTTTCCTATCACTGTATATCTTCCGGAGCAATATGAATAGTTAGGCACCTATAACTATAATTATTGATGTGTTTAATCAGAGTAACAGTAACATGAAGCATGAGTATTAAATATAATCCTATTCAAGTCATCATTTGTGAGACACACTAAATAAAATTTATATTTTAATCTTTGGTAAATCAGGTTCTTATTTATGTCTTACTTATTACTTTCTATATAAAATTTTATTTATTATTTTTTTTTATTTATATATATTTCATATATATTCTGACTGGCATTCATGACTCTCATATTACTGAGACTGATTTGTTGTTGTTGTTGTTGATTTTTACTCTTGGGAATACTTTGTTTAGACTGTGGACCTTATATTAATTGATTCATTGACTACAAATTAGGTTCTGGGTATGTACTTAACTGGGTCCTATGGAAGGATGGCACCAGCCCCAGCCCAGAGCTCCTGTTGTACTGTGCTATATTGCTGTTTGCTGATTCCTATTGCTTGGATACAGTGTACTGTGTATACTGTCCTCTCTGTACGTTGTCACAAACTGCTTAAGCCAAATTTCTTGTATGTGTCAACATACACACCCAATAAAGCTGATCCTGGTTCTGATTCTGACTGGTTTAGCTCGTATTTGTGAAACAGAATGTTTTTTGGTTGTTACTTGTGGTTGTTCATCCTGTAACCTTGAAATCACATATCGAGTTCCTCAGGGTTCCATTCTGGGAACAATTTGTTTCAGTCTTTATATGCCGTCACATTGATCAATGATTGAAGAAAATGGGATATATATATATATATATATATATATATATATATATATATATATATATATATATATATATATATATACATTGCTATGTAGATAAAAAATTCACATGGTAACACAAAAGCCATTGAGAACTATTTAAACTTTAATCTCTTTTACATACATATTTATTAGAAATCCATTAAACAGTTACAACTGATTCAAAATTCTGCTGCATGTGTTTTGATCACGACCAGAATAAAACTCTAATGGTTACCCATTAATTTTAGAATTGATCTTAAAATACATTTATTAATGTTTAAATCATGTTGTGGGCTCATGTTGACCATGATTCAATTTTATGGGCAAAAGAAACGCCTCCGCTCTACTGGCACTGATCTACTCACAGTTGATCAACACTGTTGACATATTAATTATTAATTGATGGACTGCAAATGTGGTTGGCATTTCTGGATGAGTTCTTAACTCAGTCTTTTGGAAAGATGGTGTGATGAATGGCAGCCTCAGCGCAGAGCTCCTGTTGTACTGCCCTATTGCTTCTATGCTCTGTATACTGTGTATGTTGTTTATTGTGTATATTGTGGACGGTCTGTAAATAATATTGGATATAATACTAGAGAGACACAAACATCAACACACTTGTTCAATAAATCTGATTCTGAGTCCAACTGGTTTAGGTCAAATTTGTTGAACAGAAAGTTTTTTGGTTGTTACTTGTGATTATTTAAGATTCATTACTGGTGACCCGTACAGAACACATCACTGTTTATTATATGAAAAGGTTGGGTGGTCTACTCTGGCTGTGCATTGAGGAACACATTGGTTTCTTTTTATTTCTAAAGCTCTTTCTGGCCGTATGCCATCGTATATCACAACAATGTCCACTGAGAATAGTAGAAATTTCGGAACTCGCTCTAGTGATTGGATCAGCCTTCAGGTTCTGCAGGAAACACTAAAGCTCAGCTCGCTGGAGTCACTGAGTGTCTTTAAACTTCTAATTTCTAACCACCTCCACATGACCTGCCTGTGTTTTATTTAATTTTAGTAAACAGTTTTATGATTTTGATATTCAGTAGTTTTTTTCTATTTTAATATCCTTTTACCATTCTTTTATCTTGATTTTTATTACTCTTTAATAATAATAATAATAAAAATAATAATAAATAATAATAATAATAATACTTTTGTTATTACTTTTATTATTTTTATCATTATTTCTTTTACTATTATAAGTTCTACTACTATACTTATATCTATTTTTCTTGACTTATTTTTTACTTTTGTCTTAGTTTTACTTTCTTATTCAGTTTTTATTTGTTTGACAATTTATCTTACCTATTTTTGTCTCTGTTCTTATTTTTTCTTTTACACTTTTTCAAAGTACTAATTAAAATTCATTTTAATTTATTTTCAATCCCTTTTTGTTTATAAATTGTAATGCTTACTGACATTGTAAATGAGGGTCTCCATCAATGTACTCCTGAGTGAAAGGGTGATTGATTATTCATCCTGTAACATTGACATCACATGTCAGGGTGCCATTCTGGGATCCTTATATTGTATTGTCTGTATATGCTACCACATGAATCCATGATTGAAGAGCACGGGTTTGATATCCATTGTTATGCAGATGACAATCATTCAAACATTACTCACTTATTCACAGATGTGTAACTAGTATGTCAGGCTACTGTAAGGCTGTTTTTTTCTGGCCTCACTAAGAAATCCATATAACAGTTACAACTGATTTTAAAATGCTGCTGCACGTCCTTCATTTTAGAATTGAATTTAAAATGCTTTTATTAATCTTTAAATTGTTTTGTTGACTAGTGCCCAAGTACATGTTTGTAATATGATTACATTTTATGAGCCAAACAGGTCAGTCCGGTACATTTTTATTATTATTAAATATTATTATTAATGTTTTTTATTACTAGGTGTTTATTAATCACTATATTGTTGTAGTTTATAATGACTTCTTTTAATTTTAGAAGTGTTTTTTTATGTGTTTATATGTTCATTAATTACTTTTACCTTTTATTAATATATCTTACATTTTTATTGTTTTAATTATTTATGGTATTTATTATAGTCTCAATGTCAAAAGGTAATGTAGATTTGATTGATTGATAGTTAACCTACATTTTCCAGTTCAAGTTGCTAGTGCCCCCTAGTGGTGATTTGAGGATGAGCAATCTCTGCATCTATAACATATGTGTTATAAAGTGTTAATGTGAATAAAAGAACAAACAAAAGAAAAAGATTAAGCTTAAATTTAACTGGAACTGACTTACTATTATAAAGTTACTAGGTTGAAAAAAATGGGGGTAAATCTTAGTGAAAGAATAGATGGTTCTAAGGAGTTCACTGAACTCCAGCGTGGTCTGAAATTGGAAAACTGGAAGTGTTTAGGAATCACAGTAACTCAGTCAAGTAGTGTCAGACCAGGTACCGTTATAGAGCATACACTCTGCTGACCAACAACGGCATAGTTCAAACCTTCTCTGGTTTTAGCATGAGAGCTAACACTTGTTACGACTTGGTCTAGGTCAGGCCCAACACATATAATGAAAAAATGGAAAATTGTTAAATTGACAGACAAAACAAGTTTGCTCTGTTTACAGAAATGCATTGTGGCTTATTTACAGGTGAACCGGATAGTGACTTCAAGAGTGATCCAGGCCAAAAAAACAAACAAACCCCACTCTAACTATTTTATAGACACTGACTAACCCACAACAAAAGACAAAACAAAGACACGGTGCTACCCTCACTCCCCAGCTACTCAAAACAAGCAACCAGAACAACAAGGGTCAGGCAAAAGATCAAAAGTCAAAGAACTAGCAAGGTCGATAACAAACAGAGCAAACAGAGTATACAACAACAATTCACTATCAGAATGAGGATCTTCCTGAGGTTTGTGAAGGAGCCAAACTATGGAACGGAGCGGGATTGGAGTGGAGCAGACAGGAATGTGGACAGAAGCACAGAAAGAACACACAAGACAATCCATACCCATAACACACTGTGGAGCTTCAAGGCCAGACAGCGGCATGCAAGACTTACATCACCAAGCCGAGCATCACTGGACTCTGGAACTGTGGACATGTGTTCTGTGGCGTGACCAATCACACTTCTCTATCTGGCAGTCTGATGGACGAGTCAGGGTTTGGAGAACACCAGGAGAACATTACCTGCCCTGTGCCAACAGTAGTTGGTGGAGGGGTGATGATGCTATGGGGCTGTTTTTCAGAAGTTGGCTGAGGACCCTTGGTTCCAGTTGCACGGTGTCGCAGTGCACAGAGGAGCTCCATACAGGTGGGTTGGGCCCACACACAGCCCTGACCTTAGCCCTGTCCAACACCTTCTGCATGAACTAGAATGGAGATTATGAGCCAAGTCCACTTGTCCAACATCAGCATCTGACCTTACAGATGTTCGTCTGGGGCACAAATTCCCACAGACACTACGACATCTTGTAGAAAGCTTTCCAGAACATTGGAAGCTGTTATAGCTACAAAGTGGAGAACAAATCCATATTAATGTCTATGGATTTAGAATGGGATACCATAAAAGCTCCTGTAGGTGTAAATATTTAGGTGTCCCAATACTTTGGTCCATGTAGTGTATGTGACTGCACTGAATTCAGCCAGCAGGTGGAGACAGACAATAAGCATTAGCTGCTGGTTAGCTGGGGAGCTGAATCAAGGTTGTTGCAGCATCAGGCTGTGCAGTGCCATGACTGGTACCAGAGAGTGATGGACTATTCACCTATTCTCCACAATGTCATGAATTCTAAATCTATCTATCTATCTATCTATCTATCTATCTATCTATCTATCTATCTATCTATCTATCTATCTATCTATCTATCTATCTATCTATCTATCTATCTATCTATCCGTCTGTTCATCCATTCAACTATCTGTCTAAGAAAAGCAGAAATTTCCAAAACTGGACCTAAAAAACTAAATAATAAATATATTTGGAACATTATACAACAGTATAAACAGCTTTCATCTATCAAAGTAAGGAGAACATCAAGTTCTTCTTTTACTTCAGCTCCACAGGTGTTTCTGTCCATCCCTCCACTGTGAGAAGACACATCAACTCTATGGGTATGAAAGGATGTGTTGCTGTTCAAGAAGCTCCTCACTGAGAAAATCAGACAGACAGGAAAGAAGACAAACCAGATCTTAACATCACTGAGTGTGTTTGGGATTATTAGATTTGTGAGCAGCAGTAATGCAACCAGTTTCTAAGACTGAACATTAAAACCATCTCCTTGTATCTTCACTCACTGTCCACTGTATCAGCTCCACTGACCATACAGGACCTACACTTACAGACTGTAGTTCATCTGATTCTCTGTATACTTTATTACTCTGTTCTTTAATGATCAGGACCCCCACAGGACCACCACAGAGCAGATATTATTAGGGTCATTCTCAGCACTGCAGTGACACTGAAGTGGTGGTGTGTTAGTGTGTGTGTGCTGGTGTGAGTGGATCAGACACAGCAGTGCTGCTGCTGGAGTGTTTAAACATCTCACTGTCACTGCTGGACTGAGAATCGTCCACCAACCAAAACTATCCAGACAGCAGTGTCCTGTGGGCGGTGTCCTGTGTCCACTGATGAAGAACTAGAGGAACACAAACTGTGCAGCAGCAGATGAGCTACTGTCTCTGACTTTACATCTACAAGGTGGACCAGCAAGTAGTAGGAGTGTCTAATAGAGTGGACAGTGAGTGGACACAGTGTTTAAACACTCCAGCAGCATGTCAGGGTCACTGCAGTGCTGAGAATGATCCACGATAGTACCTGCTCTGTGGTGGTCCTGTGGGGGTCCTGAACATTAAAGAACAGAGTAATAAAGTATACAGAGAATCAGATGAACTACAGTCTGTAAGTGGAGCTCCTATATGGTCAGTGGAGCTGATACAGTGGACAGTGTGTGTAGATACGAGGAGGTGGTTAAATGTTATAGCTGATTGGTGTATTTTTTGTTTTGTTTAATGTCGTTTAGCAGTAACTGTTCTGACTGGAAATTAGTAATGGGTGGTCTCTGACTACTGAAAACCTTACTGTAAATTGTGTGTATGTAGGGGAATCCCACAGAATAAGAAATACAGAAGAAATTTCCTTGTAAACACAAACACACACACACACACACACACACACACACACACACACACACACACACGTACCTTTCTCTCCCACCTTCCCCTGTAACGCCCCTCCCCTTCTGGAAAAAAGAGCACAGCGGGATGTTCAGGGCACATATACTGACAAGCTTTTAAATGAAGAGGAGAAAAGCAGAGTAAGACAGACAGAAGGAAGAGAGGTGAGAGGAAGAAGAAGAGAGGAAGAAGGTGAGAGGAAGAAGGAGAGAGGAAGATCCAGCATGCTTCAACCAAAGTGAGTGTGAAGTTGCTCTGCACAGTTGTTTGTAATATCAGCAGCTGGAGAAGAAACAGTAGTTCAGGAAAAGAGCTGTGACTTGTAGGACTCGTTTAGGTGGTCCAGCCTTACGTAATGTACAGAGACCTGTCAGACGTTAAAATGAGGCTGATATGTTAAGAGAGTTCAGAGATAAAGCCACTAAAGTATGTATAGTATAACTGTTAGACCTGGTGTTTGGCAGTTTAAGACTAGTCTTGGACTAAACTGTAACAGCAGCTGTGCTTTTCCATTAAAAACTGGTTTATTACTGTGTCAATAGTCTAAGATATCATGATACTGTTGAGAAGGTTTGTCGGAATGTATGCTGGCAATAAGAAAATGAACATGAAGTTCTATATCCTATTGTTACATAGAGTTCTATGCAAAAGTATAGTAAAGAAAATAATGACAATTATTATTACAATTATACATAAATATGTAAAATCAGGGCAAGCAATTAATATTATGAGACCAATTAGCAACAGATGCAATAGCTTTTTTTTAACTTTAATATAATGATATTATAATATTATCTTTACTATAGTTTTTCTCTCATCTTTTTAAGGTGCTCAGCTACTATGTAAATGAGTTCACCCTCCAAGATTTTTATGGAGTTGTACTCCAAGATTAATTGGTTGAAGTGTATATACACTACTGTGCAAAAGGCACCTAAGTTGATCATTTTAAAGACTATATATATATATATATATATATATATATATATATATATATATATATATATATATATATATATATATATATATATACACACACATCAGCTAAAAATACAAAATAAACTCAAATAAAACAACATGTACTTGCAGACTGTAAATACACTACTGTGCAAAAGGCACCTAAGTTGATCATTTTAAAGACTATATATATATATATATATATATATATATATATATATATATATATATATATATATATATATATATACACACATCAGCTAAAAATACAAAATAAACTCAAATAAAACAACATGTAGTTGCAGACTGAGCAGAGATGAATTTAATTTTAATGAATTTAATAATATTTAAGTTTAATATAACTTATAATTATTATTCCACATATAATGTTTAATAATTAAGGCTGAGCAGAGTTGTTAGTGAGACTGCAATGCAGGTTAAGACAAGCAGTGATGAGGCAGATTGGATGACGGCATCAGACTGTGTGATTTAACTTAACTTTTTAAAAAGCAAACACGTCATTCAGTTATTAATGCTTACTCTCCAGAAACGACTATGAACCAGCAGTGACTACTCTAAAACTACTACCTGAGGCTTGTAGTTATGAGAGGCAGGACCTGAAGTCTGGACCCATGTTGTTTTGACATTATGACATTATCACATTGATTAATTAAGTTATATTTACTTGTTTTCTTGCAAGTAGTTGATTAATCACTCAATCCAGGCAAGTTATTTATACCGTCTGGTTGAAAAGTGAGTAGAGGAAAGTGAGCAATAAAAGAATATGGAACAGACTTACCCAGAATTCCTAGCTTAGTTAGGAATTTCTGCCTGTTTGTGTTTATTAGCTCCTCTTTCTGTACATATTGTTTTCAAATAAACAGTGCAGTAGTCAGCAGTACTAGTCACGCAGGAGTTGCGGTATGTAGTTCTCAAGATTCTCTATTAAAGAATTTATTTTATGTTTGTAATCATTACATATATGTTGAGCTTGAGTTTAAGTTTCTGCAACTGTCCAATTTGTGTGACTTACAAAAACATGTCTTTTTAAGGCAACGAGTTACCTGTAAGATTTTGAGTGGACTCGACTTATCAGGGTTTACAGTGAAGGACTGTGAAAAAAACATTGTCCACACGGGTTCAGCTGTCTTAACCTCCTAGCCCAATATTTGGTTATTAATCTGAAGACTCATTATTTAGAAACCAGAGTTAATTAGTCGTGGGTTGTCGTGAGCTGGATGTTGGGGAGCCAGCCTTGTGACCGGACTCCTCCCCGGGCACTGTGGACAGCACTGCCCACTGCCGAGGGCAAGTGTGCTCACTGCCCCCTAGTATATGTGTTCCCTATTGTGTATGTGTGTGTGTGGATGTTTTACTGTGTGTATGTTCACTAGTGTGTGTATATGTGGGTGTTTCACTGCCCCCTAATGTGTATGTTTACTAGTGTTTGTATATGTGGGTGTTTCACTGCCCCCTAGTGTGTATGTTTACTAGTGTGTGTATATGTGGGTGTTTCACTGCCCCCTAATGTGTATGTTTACTAGTGTGTGTATATGTGGGTGTTTCACTGCCCCCTAGTGTGTCTGTTCTCTAGTGTGTGTATATGTGGGTGTTTCACTGCCCCCTAATGTGTCTGTTCACTAGTGTTTATATATATATGGGTGTTTCACTGCCCCCTAGTGTGTGTGTTCTCTAGTCTGTATGTATGTGTGGGTGTTTCACTGCCCCCTAGTGTGTCTGTTCACTAGTGTGTGTGTGTATGTATGTGGGTGTTTCACTGCCCCCTAATGTGTATGTTCACTAGTGTGTGTATATATGTGGGTGTTTCACTGCCCCCTAGTGTGTCTGTTCACTAGTGTGTGTATGTGGGTGTTTCATTGCCCCCTAGTGTGTCTGTTCACTATTGTGTGTGTGTGTGTATGTATGTGGGTGTTTCACTGCCCCCTAGTGTGTGTGTTCACTAGTCTGTATGTATGTGTGGGTGTTTCACTGCCCCCTAATGTGTCTGTTCACTAGTGTTTGTATACATGTGGGTGTTTCACTGCCCCCTATTGTGTCTGTTCACTAGTGTGTGTGTATGTATGTGGGTGTTTCACTGCCCCCTAATGTGTCTGTTCACTAGTGTGTGTATATATGTGGGTGTTTCACTGCCCCCTAGTGTGTCTGTTCACTAGTGTGTGTATATATGTGGGTGTTTCACTGCCCCCTAGTGTGTCTGTTCACTAGTGTGTGTATGTGGGTGTTTCATTGCCCCCTAGTGTATCTGTTCACTTGTGTGTGTGTATGTATGTAGGTGTTTCACTGCCCCCTAATGTGTCTGTTCACTAGTGTGTGTATATATGTATGTGGGTGTTTCACTGCCCCCTAGTGTGTCTGTTCACTAGTGTGTGTATATATGTGGGTGTTTCACTGCCCCCTAATGTGTCTGTTCACTAGTGTGTGTATATAGGTGGGTGTTTCACTGCCCCCTAATGTGTCTGTTCACTAGTGTGTGTATATAGGTGGGTGTTTCACTGCCCCCTAATGTGTGTGTTCACTAGTGTGTGTATGTATGTGGGTGTTTCACTGCCCCCTAGTGTGTGTGTTCACTAGTCTGTATGTATGTATGGGTGTTTCACTGCCTCCTAGTGTGTGTGTTCACTAGTCTGTATGTATGTGTGGGTGTTTCACTGCCCCCTAATGTGTGTGTTCACTAGTGTGTGTATGTATGTGGGTGTTTCACTGCCCCCTAGTGTGTGTGTTCACTAGTCTGTATGTATGTATGGGTGTTTCACTGCCTCCTAGTGTGTGTGTTCACTAGTCTGTATGTATGTGTGGGTGTTTCACTGCCCCCTAATGTGTGTGTTCACTAGTGTGTGTATGTATGTGGGTGTTTCACTGCCCCCTAGTGTGTGTGTTCACTAGTCTGTATGTATATATGGGTGTTTCACTGCCTCCTAGTGTGTGTGTTCACTAGTCTGTATGTATGTATGGGTGTTTCACTGCCCCCTAGTGTGTGTGTTCACTAGTCTGTATGTATGTATGGGTGTTTCACTGCCCCCTAGTGTGTGTGTTCACTAGTCTGTATGTATGTATGGGTGTTTCACTGCCCCCTAGTGTGTGTGTTCACTAGTCTGTATGTATGTATGGGTGTTTCACTGCTCCCTAGTGTGTGTGTTCACTAGTCTGTATGTATGTATGGGTGTTTCACTGCCCCCTAATGTGTCTGTTCACTAGTGTGTGTATATATGTGGGTGTTTCACTGCCCCCTAGTGTGTGTGTTCACTAGTCTGTATGTATGTGTGGGTGTTTCACTGCCTCCTTATGTGTCTGTTCACTAGTGTTTGTGTTTGTGTGGGTGTTTCACTCACACCTAATGTGTGTGTTCACTAGTGTTTGTGTTTGTGTGGGTGTTTCACTCACACCTAATGTGTGTGTTCACTAGTGTTTGTGTTTGTGTGGGTGTTTCACTCACACCTAATGTGTGTGTTCACTAGTGTGTGTGTATATGTGTGTGTTTCACTGGACGGATGGAAGTTCTAAGTATTCAGGGACTAATATGTGGGTCATGTGGACGTGTGTCTGCATGCGGTTCAGAGGCAGATGTTTATCAGGACCCAGCTGAAAGTTCTGCAGTAGAGTTTCTTAACTCAGTTCCTGCTTTTGTTCCTCTGTCCTGCAGGTGTTTACTAATGAGAAACTGAATAGTGAGCGATCACTGACGTTCTGCTTTTGTGGTTTTCTCACTCTGTTACAGAGTCGCAGGTACGCAAAGCTCATAATTGTCGGTCTTTTTGTTGCTGCCCCCCTCCCCACTCCCTTCACACACACACACACACACACCCACACACACACTTTCATCCATGCATGCTGCTCTTGCCAAAGTGCTGGTATGTCAGAGGCAAGCACTGACTCGCTCTTGTCACTGTAAGAAGAACTTTCCAAAACATATATATGAATAATGAAGCAACCGTTGAGCGTTTCAGTGGAAGATAATAAAATGAGTCACAATTAAAGATAGACGTATGTAAGAAAAGACAATAGATGAACGAATCAATGAATCAATCACACATTGTAATTCAGTCTATTAAAGCAATATATCATCACTGTCCTCCACTTTTGTCCATTTTTACTTTACTACATCATTTAAACATGACAGTTGATGTTTATATTGTGTGAAAATTTAATTCACACAATATTAATAAAAAATGCTCCAAAATAGTTTGGAAAAAAATATGGTTCCATTGACTTACATTGAAGTTTTTGGCCTCTCCTGGAATGTTACTATTTTGGAGATACTTCTTTTTCTTTGAACAGCAAAGCTATACAGCACATATAAGCACCAGTTAGCCTCTTATCAGTTCAATACATGCATTGTGTAAGAGAGGATATTGCTGGATATGATATTTTTCCCTCTCGCTCATCCTCTCATTCACTTTTCTCCTCCGTCCCTCGGTTAAAATAATAAAAACAGAGACACAATGATGTATGACCAATCCAGCCTGTCTGAGCATACAGACTCATTGTGACTCGGTATAACACAATTACTTGTTATCACTTGTACATACAGTCGTCACCAACATTTCCCTTCTTTTCTTGGTCTTGACTCAGATTTTCCAGACTTGGACTTACACTAGCACTTGGTCATATCAGGCACCACTTATACCCACCTCTAAACCATGTTTGATTTTTAATTACACCACGGTGTACCAGCAGTCTGGGAAAAATACCTTTAAACAGTATTAACACCAGTATTCAGCTCCCACCTACCCTAGCTCAGAGACCATTCCTGACTTTAAAGCTGACTTTAAAATTTGAGGAAGGAAATGAAGACTGATCTCTCCAGAAAGAGACTTCCGAAACCACTCTACATACAAGTGTACATAATATACTTCATTGTTTTCTAGTATAATTATAAAAAAAGTTATATACTAACTTTCAATATATTCTGTTATATATTATATACGTATATAAAAGTTGGTAACATATTCACTTGAATTTATTAAAAGTGTCTAAAACCGATGCCATAAATCAGTTTTACACGTTTTACTTACTACCAGATGCCACAAACTGCAAGCTTACATCACCACAAACATCCCTCAAACCACAGTGACTTGCTATCCAAGCCAGATCTGATTGCATGGGCTCTGATCCTGTATGAAATACCGATATGCTGAATTCACAAGATGCTGCTTTATGCCTCATAGTGGTTTATAAGTTCAACAACAGGATGACCACCAAATACAGATGACTACCAAAACCAATCCTAACGGATTTTCTTTTGAACATCTATACTTTGCTATTGTCTGTCTATGCAGCTGCCTCAAAGCCTGGAAAGAAGAGTTTACCTCAGATTACCTCAAATTGTGTTGGTATAAAAAGAAAACCCAGACAAACCCGAGGCTGCACTGCACCAGCAGCACTTCCATCCACTGTTTAGAGCCGATTATTACAGTTAATGTAGTTTAGTATTAGCTCAGCTGACCGTATGGCCCACGCCGGTAAGATTTGCATTCATTCAAGCCATCTGAGGTCTATGAGATCTTCAAGAGCAAGTCCTTCACCCCCAAACCAAACACACGCACAATAAATCAAACTAAATCTGATGCATGAGGAACGTGAACGTCACACTTATACTATTTCTGAGGTCATGACTTGATATATTTATGTCTACAGCCCAAGCTCTGAACTTTCTCATGGTGGTATAGACACATTTTCATATGTATATGAGAACATGAGACACTTTTATTTATTTTTTGGGGTGAAAGAGTCGAGGAAGCTCAATATAACTGTTTAACATTACATACCTTTTGGCTGAGAGGAATCCCTGCACTCAACATGTGGCAACCTGACCAGGTCAGTCTTAGTGTATCCCAAAAAGCATTTAAAATAATGTGTTGATGGAGCTTTTAATGAATAGCAGAGCGTATACAGTGGTGGTCTTGTTAGTAGGATGGTGGACTGATACTGAAAGAGCTTGGCTGCAGATCTGGCAACTGGGTCCACTCTAGTACGTACTGACTAAATAGAAGATTTCAGATGCAGTGATTGTGTTTTGGATGCTGGTATCACATTCAATCAGCATGACCTCTTCTCTAACTGCTACGTTCTCTTTCTTTTCAGCCCACAGCTATGACGCACGATAACAATTCCGCCCGATGCCCCCTCCTGGAGAAAATGCTTAACACCACCAGCAACAACCACAACCATGTCAACCTGGTGGTGGTGAGTGTGCTAGGTGTGGTCTCTTGCCTCGGCATCCTAGAGAACGCGCTGGTCCTGTGGGTGCTGGGCTTTCGTCTGCGGCGGAAGACGGTGGCCGCAGTGTGGGTGATCAATCTGGCTCTGTCTGACTTCTTGGCCACCCTGACGCTGCCCCTCTTCACGCACTACCTGGCAGTGGGACACAGCTGGGAGCTGGGGCAGCTGCTGTGCTCCGCCGAGGCCTCCATCTTCTTCCTCAACATGTTTGTTTCCGCGTTCCTGCTGGCCGCCATCTCCCTGGACCGCTGCTTGCTGGTGGCCAGGCCCGTCTGGAGCCAGAACCACCGTACAGTGGCGTCAGCCTGGAAGGTATGCGCCCTGGGCTGGCTGTGGGCGACGGTTAACACCATCCCTTACTACCTGTTCCGTCACGTGACTGAAAAAAAGGATGGACGGAAGCTTTGCTACCACGACTTTTCCGTCTATTCCTCGCAGCTGCTTTGGGACTGTAAGGTCCGGCAGGCAGCAACCGCAGTGTCGAAGGTGCTTCTGGCATTTCTAGTGCCTCTGGCCGTCATCGCCTTCAGCTACAAACACTTCAGCCAGAAGCTCCGCGCCCGCAGCCAGAGGCGGGAGAGCCACGTGCTGGGCATGGCAGGATATGGGAAAGTGGACAAGTCCAAGGTATCTCGCAACCTTTCCCCCATGTCCCCATCGGCTGGTGCACAGAGGTTCTCTAAAAGCTTCACTAAGATGGTGGCCTCAGTGATCACGACCTTCACCCTCTGTTGGGCACCGTATCACATCTTCTGCCTGCTGGAGGTGGCCGCTCAGTATTTTCCTGAAGATTCACTGCTCATGTCAGTGGTCGAGGTGGGGTTGCCTTTGTCAACAGTCTTCGCTTTTCTGAACCCCGTGCTGAACCCCATCATCTACACCTTTAGCTGTCCACACTTCTGCTCGCGGATTCGACAGAGCCTGGGGATGCTCTTTGAGGGGCTGGTGGAGGAAGCAGGGCCTCTAGTCCTGGTCACCAGCAAAAGAAGAAAGAAAGACCCCAATTTACCAGTATCCCCCACCACTCTCAGCTCCCCTACCACCCCCACCTTCACGCCCATACGTGGCCTGCCACAGGGAAGCAGCAGCCCAGCCACCTTTAAGAAATACCCAGTAGAGGAATCAGAATTAAATGTGTGACTCATGTTTGCAGTGCTCTAGTTTATGAACATTAAGTCCAATACTCTGATTAACAGGCTATTTAAGCCAAATCAACAAGGTGGGCAGCACTAATCATCAATTGGAATCATGGCTGGTTCTGATTTTGGCGGGGTCAATCCCAGCCTCATCGGGCGAAGACGAGGTACACCATGGTCCACAGTCTATTACATGGCCAACACACACTCACGTACACACTCACACCTACAGGCAATTTAGAGTGACCCATCAACCTGACATGCATGTGTTTGAACTGAGAACCCCAATCAAGCATGATAAGAACATGCACACTCACGCAACAGTGCTAACCACTACACCACCATACTAACCACTACACCACCATACTAACCACTACACCACCATACTAACCACTACACCACCGTACTAACCACTACACCACCGTACTAACCACTACACCACCATACTAACCACTACACCACCGTACTAACCACTACACCACCATACTAACCACTACACCACCATACTAACCACTACACCACCGTACTAACCACTACACCACCGTACTAACCACTACACCACCATACTAACCACTACACCACCATACTAACCACTACACCACCATACTGACCACTACACCACCATACTAACCACTACACCACCATACTAACCACTACACCACCATACTAACTACTACACCACCATACTACCCACTACACCACCATACTAACCACTACACCACCATACTAACCACTACACCACCATACTGACCACTACACCACCGTACTAACCACTACACCACCGTACTAACCACTACACCACCATACTAACCACTACACCACCATACTGACCACTACACCACAGTACTAACCACTACACCACCTTACTAACCACTACACCACCATACTAACCACTACACCACCATACCGCCAACACAACCGCATTTTCAATACTTTCTATTTGCCAACGTCTCAATAGAAATTAACATAATTTCTCCACTCTCCAAAAAAAACATGTATCTCTACATTGTTTGAATGCAACAGCTTCCGTTTGGATTGTGTGAACAATGGACCAATAGAAATGTTCCAAAATCACTTGGAAAATAATTCTGGTTCCATTGACTTACATTAAAAGTTTTTGTCCTCTCCTGTAAAGCTGCCCTTTTGGAGATACTTTTTTTGGGTCACCTCTTTATTAGGGTAAACTGACAACTAACTCTGCATAGGAAAAAACAGTCATCTATTTAAATAATTTTTGTTTGGGCAATAATATTTTAGCATAGACACCTTTAACACAAAGAAACAATAAGACTGTAACGCATTTATTATTATTTTACCCTTATTAGACTTAAATATACAAAATTCTGTTTATCAAAACCTCTGAAACTAAAATGAACTTAAAACATATGCTAATTCCACCAAAACAATCCATATGTGTGGAGTGATGTATGTGTTGCTTCCTCTACGAATGAGAACAGTAAACTTAGATCTATTGAAAACTTTTTTAGCCTCTGCCGATGGGTAGAGATGCACAAGTTTAACACCTTCTTTATTAATAGTGACTCAAAATGTGCTCTTAAAGGGTTAATTGACTTGCACAAAAGCAGCCAAAGGAAAAATATATAAAATATACATGTTTTTTACAGAAATCTGCCCTTTCTGATTTTGGCCTAAAAATGTGTTGTTGGCACTGACCAATCATCAGTATTACATGTCTACCATTCAGTCAAACACCAAAACCACTAAAGCACTTCCTCCTCTCTGTTCATATGCACAGTGAAACTGTATCGTATCCAGACTGTATCAGACCACACATACTCAGATACAAATAGTTATTTACGAGCATACTCACTACCATAAATATCCCTGCTCTTAAATGCTTATGTACACAGGAGCTGGTGCTTAGGACCCTCTTTGGTCTTGAGTGTGCTTTGCTCAGTTCTAATTGTTCTATTGTATAAACAGCTGAACATGGAGAATAAGAACAACAGCTTAAAGGGTTATACAACATTAGATGTAACTCTGCTGCACTACTGCATTTGTTCTTCATTGAAATGTTTAAAAATGTTTAATAAAAGGCTATTAAAAACTCATTCTACACGGTTTTTGTCTCCATATGTTTAAAAATAAAATTCACACACACACAGAACTTAGATAGTTATGTTAGTAATGTTTATCGCAGATGAGCTGTGACCCCCCAAGACCTGAGTTTGATACAATCTCTCCTAAGGCTTGGAGTCTGTCTGGGACAAAATGTCACCAAATCCCCTATCTAGGAACCCTGTATATACCTTATATATATATATATATATATATATATATATATATATATATATATATATATATATATATATATATATATATAGTCCATCTGTTCAATAAGTGTACTTTCACAAGTAAGAACTCTAGATATCATTAGAACAGATGCAAATGTGAATAATCATACATACAATACAAAGTAACATGAATATGTTATTGTGAGAGAAGTAGATCAGATCTTGATCCAGTTTGAAGAACAAAGTTAGGTTCCAGATTTCTCCTGGACGCCCCAGACATTGTATGAATGTATTCAGTTCCTTCAGCAGCAAATCTTGATTTAGCTTAATGAAGTACTGAGCAGTCAAAGCAGGTATTAGATGAGAACTAAAATAAACACACTGATATATATATATATATATATATATATATATATATATATATATATATATATATATATATATATATATATATATAATATGGGTTGGATTCCCGGTCCGGGTGGTTCTGTGTGGAGTGTGTACTCTAAACTGCTCGTAGGTGTGTGTGTGTGAGTGTGTGTTGGGCATGCAATGGACTAGCGACCTCAATATATATATGTACACTACCACTCAAAAGTTTAGGATCACTTTAGAATTCATGCAATTCACAAACAATATTGTCCATTTCACAATTAATGTAAGTGTATCAGATGATTTACAAAGAATAAAAATGTTTGTATTAAAGTCTATTTTTGTATAGAGGCTTATTTTACATATAGTTCTATTATCAGTACTAATAAGTGAGTATAAAAGGGAACAACATTCTAGGTTAGTTTAGTATCTGAAGATCAGCAGTTGATGACTTGCTGACCGACTCAAAATGACCAGAAAGAAACAACTTTCTTTAGAGACCCGTCAGTCCATTGTTGTGTTAAGGAAGAAGATACTCCATTAAAACAAGAACATTTCACTGTGATCCCAAACATTTGAGCAGTAGTGTATATATATATATATATATATATATATATATATATATATATATATATATATATATATATATATATATATATATATATACATATGTGTGTGTGTGTGTGTGTGTGTGTGTGTGTGTGTGTGTATGTGCTTTTCATAAGAGTTCATTGGGTATGTTCTTGATCTTCAGTGGGCAGTTAGAGACAAACCAAAAGTCAACAACCCTCTAGGAGCAGAAGTTCTGATCTAGGGTCAGATTTCTTTCTGACTCGTATTCCTGATAAGTCAAGTTAAGTCAAGTCAAGTGGGTTTTATTGTCATTTCAACTACATACATAGTACACAGTGAAACGAAACAACGTTCCTCCAGGACCATGGTGCAGCATAGACAGTGCATACAGACACAAGTGCAACACAAACAAACAAGTGCGGACAGACAACACAACACAACACAACACAGTACAGACAGAGAATAATAAATAATTGCTGGTAGTGTGCCAATTGTGCAATGTGTAATAAATAGAGTCCAGTGAGGTAGTAGAGCTATTAGTGCAATGCTTTGTGTAAAAATGCTTCCCGTTTTTTCCTGGGGTAAATGGTTGGAGAGAGAGAGAGAGAGAGAGAGTGAGAGAGAGAGAGTGAGAGAGAGAGAGAGGGAGTGTATATGTACCAGAAGATATCAGTTCAGACGTTGAGTTGTGTTGAGAAGTCTTGGGGGAAGAAGCTGTTGCAGAGTTTGGTCGTGTTGGACCGGACGCTGCGGTACCTTCTTCCTGATGGCAGGAGGGAGAACAGTCTGTGTGAAGGGTGGGTGGGGTCATCCACAATGCTGGTTGCTTTGCGGATGCAGCGGGTGGAGTAAATGTCCAAGACGGAGGGGAGAGAGACTCCGATGATCCTCTCAGCTGTCCTCACAATGCGTTGGAGGGACTTGCGGTCAGAGGCTGTGCAGGTCCCAAACCAGGCAGTGATGCAGCTGCTTAGGATGCTCTCTATGGTTCCCCTATAGAAGAGGGTGAGGATGGGTGGAGGGAGACGGGCCTTTCTCAGCTTCCGGAGGAAGTAGAGACGCTGCTGGGCTTTCTTGGCTGTAGAGCTGCTGTTCAGGGACCAGGTGAGGTTCTAGATAAGAGTTGATAAGAGTTGTATTCCACATCAACACTTTGTACAAACACGCTGAGTGTACAGAGATGGAGTGAATATGTGAATGAAAGAGTGTTTTTTACTATAAAAGGGTCAACATTGCACTGTTTATATGTGACAGATGCTCTTAGTGGTATTAAAGCTGCACTCATGCGTCACTAAAGTGACATACAGACAGTCAGGGAGAGTCCGAGTGGAGGGACAGGGCTCTTTGTGTTATTTGTTTCACTCATTTATTCACAGCCTGCAGCAAACCAGTAGAATCACCGTATAACAAGAGTGCTTTGTTTTGTCGTCTGACTGACAGAGTGCTATTGAGTGCTATTGAGTGCTATTGAGTGATATTGAGTGATATTGAGTGATATTGAGTGATATTGAGTGATATTGATACCTACTGGAAAATGGGGCATGTTTGATTTGAATCTAATAAGGAGGGTCTTATAGTCGACATGCACCCTCAAACAGAGCACACTCAAACAAAGCACACTCAAACAGAGCACACTCAAACAGAGCACACTCAAACAAAGCACACTCAAACAGAGCACACTTAAAAAGAACACACTTAAAAATAGTACACTTTAATGAGTACATTTAAACAGAGGACACATAAAAAGAGCACACTCAAACAGAGCACACTAAAATAAGCACACTTAAAAAGAACACACTCAAACAGAGCACACTAAAATAAGCACACTTAAAAAGAGCACGCTCAAACAGAGCACACTAAAAAAGCACACTTAAAAAGAACACACTCAAACAGATTACACTAAAATAAGCACACTTAATAAGAGCACGCTCAAACAGAGCACACTAAAAAAGCACACTTAAAAAGAACACACTCAAACAGATTACACTAAAATAAGCACACTTAAAAAGAGCACGCTCAAACAGAGCACACTAAAAGAATCACACTTAAAAAGGGCACACTCAAACACAGCACACTAAAAGAAGCACACTTAAAAAGAGCACACAATATCAGAGCACACTAAAAGAAGCACAATCAAACAGAGCACGCTAAAAGAAGCACAATCAAACAGAGCACGCTAAAAGAAGCACAATCAAACAGAGCACGCTAAAAGAAGCACACTTAAAAAGAGCACACTAAAACAGAGCACACTAAAAGAAGCACAATCAAACAGAGCACACTAAAAGGAGCACACTTAAAAAGAGCACACTCAAACAGAGCACACTAAAAGAAGCACACTTAAAAAGAGCACACTAAAAGAAGCACACTTAAAAAGAGCACACTCAAACAGAGCACACTCAAACAAAGCACACTCAAACAGAGCACACTTAAAAAGAACACACTTAAAAATAGTACACTTTAATGAGTACATTTAAACAGAGAACACATAAAAAGAGCACACTCAAACAGAGCACACTAAAATAAGCACACTTAAAAAGAGCACGCTCAAACAGAGCACACTAAAAAAGCACACTTAAAAAGAACACACTCAAACAGATTACACTAAAATAAGCACACTTAATAAGAGCACGCTCAAACAGAGCACACTAAAAAAGCACACTTAAAAAGAACACACTCAAACAGATTACACTAAAATAAGCACACTTAAAAAGAGCACGCTCAAACAGAGCACACTAAAAGAATCACACTTAAAAAGGGCACACTCAAACAGAGCACACTAAAAGAAGCACACTTAAAAAGAGCACACAATATCAGAGCACACTAAAAGAAGCACAATCAAACAGAGCACGCTAAAAGAAGCACAATCAAACAGAGCACGCTAAAAGAAGCACACTTAAAAAGAGCACACTAAAACAGAGCACACTAAAAGAAGCACAATCAAACAGAGCACGCTAAAAGAAGCACACTAAAACAGAGCACACTCAAACAGAGCACACTAAAAGAAGCACAATCAAACAGAGCACGCTAAAAGAAGCACACTTAAAAAGAGCACACTAAAACAGAGCACACTAAAAGAAGCACAATCAAACAGAGCACACTAAAAGGAGCACACTTAAAAAGAGCACACTCAAACAGAGCACACTAAAAGAAGCACACTTAAAAAGAGCACACTAAAAGAAGCACACTTAAAAAGAGCACACTCAAACAGAGCACACTAAAAGAAGTACACTTAAAAAGAGCACACTAAAAGAAGCACACTTAAAAAGAGCACACTAAAACAGAGCACACTAAAAGAAGCACAATCAAACAGAGCACACTAAAAGAAGCACACTTAAAAAGAGCACACTCAAACAAGCACACTTAAAAAGAGCACACTAAAACAGAGCACACTAAAAGAAGCACAATCAAACAGAGCACGCTAAAAGAAGCACACTTAAAAAGAGCACACTAAAACAGAGCACACTAAAAAAAGCACAATCAAACAGAGCACACTAAAAGAAGCACACTTAAAAAGAGCACACTCAAACAGAGCACACTAAAAGAAGTACACTTAAAAAGAACACACTCAAACCGAACACACTTAAAAGGAGCACACTCAAACAGAGCACACTTAAAAAGAACACACTCAAACACAACACACTTAAAAGGAGCACACTCAAACAAAGCATACTTAAACAGAGCACACTTAAAAAGAGCACACTTAAAAAGAGCACGCGCAAACAGAACACACTAAAAGAAGCACACTTAAAAACATGCACACTCAAACAGAGCACACTTAAAAAGAGCACACTTAAAAAGAGCACACGCAAACAGAACACACTAAAAGAAGCACACTTAAAAAGAGCACACTTAAAAAGAGCACACTAAAAGAAGCACACTTAAAAAGAGCACACTCAAACAGAGCACACTAAAAGAAGCACAATCAAACAGAGCATGCTAAAAGAAGCACACTTAAAAAGAGCACACTAAAACAGAGCACACTAAAAGAAGCACACTTAAAAAGATCACACTCAAACAGAGCACACTTAAAAAGAACACACTCAAACACAACACACTTAAAAGGAGCACACTCAAACAAAGCACACTCAAACAAAGCACACTTAAAAAGAGCACACTTAAAAAGAGCACACGCAAACAGAACACACTAAAAGAAGCACACTAAAAAAGAACACACTCAAACAGGACACACTTAAAAGAAGCACACTCAAACACGACACACTTAAAAGAAGCACACTCAAACAGTGTATATCCATACAGCTCCATCTGGCTGTCTGAAACAGCCACATGGCAGAACTTAAAGTCATCAGTCTTACTGAGCTAAGCTTCTGCAGAACGATGTGATCCTGGTCCAGATTAACAGATATCACATCACTGACTCAACACGTCCCCGTGTTTCTAAGCTTCTCCGAGATCCTCGAGGACAGAGCGGTTCTGTGTGAATCAGATTTTGCACTGTGGTTATCTCCTGTATATGGAACAGTGTGTATGGAGTGTGGAACTAAGACTGAGTACGTGGATAGAGGACCGATGACTTGACTGGACCTGGCTGGGTGTGCAGCGGGTTTGTCTTGACTTGGCCGGACCAGGCTTAGTGGGCTTGGTTCGGCTTGACTTGGCTTGGCTGGATTTGGCTTGGCATCAACTCGGCCTGGCCTGGGGCGGCGTTAGCCTAGTTTATATATATATATATATATATATATATATATATATATATATATATATATATATATATATATATATATATATATATATATATATATATATATATGTTAGAAAATCAATAAAACAAGTGTCTTCATGATTTTTTTTTTTTTGTCTTTTACACTATAATAAAATTTGGACCAAAACTGCTTTGACCAACTCATTGACCTACAATGAAAGTAAAAAAGCTTTATCCTCTTCTGTAAAGTTACTGGTTTGGAGATACTTGATGATATGAAGTTTATTCCCCCAGCATCTTTAGTTCTTTAAAGCTAAATAACAGACCATACCAGGGTAAATAAGCTTATTTTATGTATCGTATATATATAAAATGCCCAAACAAAAACATGTATCTTCAATTATAGTTGATTTTCATGTTTCTATATCATATGAACCCAACAGCAACTTTTTATATCCTGTAAACGTGTTATGATAAATGGACCAATAGAAATACCTTTGACTTACATTGAAAGTAAAGACTGTTTTTGTCTCTCCTGTGAAGTTGTACTGAAGTAATGTAGTGCTATCTAACTTCAGATGAAGGAAATATGAAGGGATACGTCTGATGGACCTCTGGAATACCAGCAACGGCTCATAAAACACAGAGAGAGAAGGGACGTCTGGGAGTATGCTTGGTTTCTGAAATCAGAAGGCATAAAAAATGATGATCTGTATTAAATAGAAAGTTGTCTGACTGATTTACTATAATCCCGTTAACTGTCCCTCTTTTCTTCAACTGCTGTCCATGTAATTCTTTCCTTCTAAAAAAAGAAAAAGCCTGGATAATCTCTTCTTACTGTTGCGATTGTGGAATTAAGACCTTGTGTGAATTCATAACCAGTCAGCGTCCACCCCGACATCCGTCAGCTGCCTGAGCACTGTATTTTAAACACGGTCTGATCTTCTACATGTGTTTCAGTCTCTCAGGGGAAGATGAAATAGGAAACCCCACATACACACACACAGTGTCTTTCTTACATACCAAATCAGTTGCTGTTTTTAGCCTGCAGGTCAGCATCAGCTTGGGTTGTAGGATAGTGGTCCGAGTGTAGTGCTGGATAATAGGTCAGTGGGCCACACAATCAATTCAGCTGTATTTATTTGGCACATTTTAGACCGTGCACCACATTCAGATACAGCTAGCATGGAGATAAAGCGAGTCTTTAAATGGGAATCATAACAATAGCACACTGTTTATAAAAGCAAATGAAGAAAGTCTGAAAATACAAGAGTAGAAAATGTTTTTAATGCATGTCTCATCATCAGGAAGCTGGAGTAGATGGGGGCGCAGCTGCTGGAAGCCAACACTATCCATGTTCTGTCCTGATTTTGGAACCGCAGAACATCAGTAGAGGATTTGATGGGTCTGTGGGGAATGTATTTCAGCAGCTTGCCTGACATGTGTTTGGATGTGAGGGTGTTCGGGGCTTTAAACTAAAAGCTGAAGTCATAAAAAACCCAACAGTACTGACGTTAGTAAGAATGAACAAAAGCTAACATGAACCTTCAAGCTGTGAGTTTATACGTTTGATTCCCAGCAGCCTTAAATTCACGTCCAGCATTTTCAGCACTGTAAGGTGAAGTATATCAGATTTAATGAGCTATAACTCCTTAAATCCTTATTAGACACACACATATATATATATAAGATGTAATGATTCATGACATGCATTAAAAGGCTTGAGGATGTTTCCAGTGTAAATATTGTAGTAATGTCAGTTATTACACATTTATAACGCTGGAAAGACTGTTACAGTTACTAATTACAAATACAGTTATAGTCATGTTATTACTAAAGATATAACACTTACACAATAAGTGTGTAATTATATAATCTGTACTGCTGTAATTAATCAGTAACAGTATCTACATCACTAATAGTTACACTGCTGTTCATGTGTTATTACACAGTTATTACACACTAAATATAATTAGAGTTTTGTGCTAATCGTCTGCTGAACTCTGATTGGCTGCTTCTGGACTGTATTTAGAGCTTTGTGATGGTCAATGAAACAGAGGGGACAGAGAAAGAGCTGCTAATGCTAACGCTAACGCTAAGATCTTGAAGCAGAGCAGAAACACAGCGCCCTCTAACGTCTCTTGTCTATAAAGCTGCATGACACCTACATAAGCTTGTGATATGTCGACTGACATAGCCCTACATGAATGCTTATTACATTTATAGGCATTTATGGGTGAACTGCTGTCTGTCCTAAAGGCTACGTCAGCTAACAACTGCTACGTGTAACAATTTATTAGGCTGCAGATTTAGAGGTGACATATATCAGTTGTAATGAGCTACAACATCTTAATATATAACTTCTTTGCAATAAATCATAATAAATCATAATTGAGATGACCACAAAGAAAAGTGGAGGTAACACATTACTGATGGGTTCTGTTTATAAGGCTGCATGACACCTATATAAGCTTGTCATAACAGCTGACTTAGTCCATCATACATACCCATAAATGCTCCTTACATTAAGTGTTGTCTGTCATAGAGGCTAACAACAGTTACGTGTAGCAAACAATTTATTAGGCTGCAGATTTAGAGGTGACATATATCAGTTGTTATGAGCTATAACTTCTTAAATTCATATATTTGCAACAATTCATAATTGAATTGTAGTCCATCATACATACCTATAAATGCTCATTACATTGAGTGTTGTCTGTCATAAAGGCTACGTTATCTAACAGCTGTTGGATGAAGTCATTTATTTAATAACCTGCAGATATAGAGGTGAAGTAAGTCTGTTTTAATGAGCTATAACTCCTTATTAGACATGTATTTAAAAGAATTCATAATTAAGATGCAGTCGACTGCAAAGAAAAGGGGTAACACTTTACTGTAGGGTGCTGTTCATAAAGCCTCATTACACATATCATAAGCTTGTCATATGTCAACTGACATAGCCCTACACAAACGCCTATAAATGCTTAATCTCCAAGCATCATCTGTCATAAAGGCTATGTTAGCTAACAACTGTTAGGTGAAGCGATTGCTTTATTCAGCTGCAGATTTAGTATAATTGAAGTATATCATTTATAATGAGCTATAACTCCTTAAATCATTATTAGACACGTATTTAAAAAAAAAAACATAATTGAGATGCAGTGGACCACAAAGAAAAGAGGTAGCACTTTGCTATAGGGCGCTGTTCATAAGGCTACATGACACCTACATAACTGGTCATATGTCAACTGACATAGCCCTACTCAAATGCCTATAAATGCTTGTGTGTGACCTGTCATAAAGGCTACTTTGGTTAACATAGATCAAAACTATTAAATGTACTGAATTAGTTATATAATAATAATAATAATAATAAGTATTTATAAACATCTACTAGGGTCATGAAGCTTATGTAGATGTAATGTAGCTTTATGAACAGCACCCTGCAGTAAAGTATTACAGAAAAGGATTACAGTAGTACCGCCTGATAAGCATGTGCAGATCAGGACACTGTTAACTATTAGAACTGGTTTAAACCTTGTTGTCCAGTGAACTCCGATGGTTGAAATTCTCATATACAGCATAACAGCATAAACTAGCATACATACCAAGCAGGTTTATGCTGGTTTTTGTTGGTTTTATGCTGAACTGCTGCTGGTTTAGCTGGTCAGCTGGCCTGGTTGACACCAGCATCCAGCATACCAGCATCCAAAATGCATTCATTACCGCTCATAGAAAAACATGCATTGTCAAAATTGAATGTAAGTTGATGTAAAGAGATATTATAGTGAGCATTGCTTTTGGTACCGCCATAATGAAATGTTTATACAATGTAAAGGACACTTGTGGTCATATAACGCTGAAAAATTCAAAAATGTATTTTTTTTTGATCAGGATATGTTGGCACTGAAAGAAAAACAATTATGTCTAAATAGTATCTTTATAGGGGAGGCACAACAATCTTAACTTTTAATGTAAGAGGAAGCAAAGAGATTTAATCATTTTGCAGAAGTGTATGTTCACCAGTAAGAACAGCAGATCTGATTAGAACAGATGTAAATAATCAGACATACAATACGAAGTAACATGAATATCTTATTGTGAGAGAAGTAGATCAGATCTTGAGCTCCAGTTTGAAGAACAAAGTTAGGTTCCAGATTTCTCCTGGACGCCCCAGACATTGTATGAATGTGTTCAGTTCCTTCAGCAGCAAATCTTGATTTAGCTTAATGAAGCACTGAGCAGTCAAAGCAGGTATTAGATGAGAACTGTTAATAATACTGGGTTGTTTAGGAGAAGCTTGGAAAGAGTTAAATAAACACACTGATGTATGGAAAAGTACTACTTACTCTATTAATACTAAATAATAAAGTGTTTACTGAGTAAATAAAAGGTTCCTGTCTGGAAAGAAGAGCTTTTTATATATAATAAAATTGAGGTAGGTGTTGGTTGTGCTGGTGACCAGCTTTCCTGGGAGGTGTTCCACAAAGCAAGTTCTCAGGTAGCCAAAATCTAAAGTTAAGTTTGTCTAATAGGAAGCTGGACAGTCTGGGTTTGGGCTTAAGTTATCTGGCTAACGGAGAAATCCTGCTGTTGGAACGCCTCCCTGGGTTATACTGGTTATTCTACTAGGGAAGGCTGGTGATATCACTGTATATGTTTTTAGCACACAAGCTTTGTGTTTATTTTATTTTATTTTTTATTTTTGAGGGATAGCTCTATTTCGGTGGTGGAACAGGGCGTCCCGCTGACCTTTAAGGGCCTGTGAAGGGCGAGGGCCGTAATCCAGGTGGAGGTGAATAGGGCGCGTGTTGTTCTGAGCAGAAAATAAAAAAACAATAGGCATGAATCTGAAAGTATAAGAGGATTTAATCTGAGGGATGAGGAGGAGGCTGGATGGATTAAAGCAGATGTAAACAGGACATACAGGACCGGAGCTGGTGGGCGATGAAGACTGTGTTGTCTGACTGTGGGATGAAGCGAAATTAAGCCAAATTCATGCCCAAAACATCTTTGCTGTATCAGATAATCCAGTGAGGAGGAATATATTCATACATTCTTGGAAATACACATTTTTTTTGGCCCTTTTTTCAAGGAAATGATCATCATTTTCCTGGAATTCCCTCCTGCTGGACTTCCCAGGATCAAATGTGCTTGGACAATGAAGGAATGCTGATCCACTGAGAGAAGAAACTGTAAAAGAGAGTGTGAGAGTGAGAGAGAGAGACAGAAAGAGAGGGAAACAAAGAGGATGAAGAGAGTGGGAGGGAGGGTGGAGAGCGAGTGAATGAGTGAGAGATAAAGCGAATGACTGATGAAACGAGAGAAAGAGGAGGGGCAAGTGATCCAGGAGATAGAGATGCTTTCGGAAGCTGTTGTCCGAGGCAGAATGTGAAAGAGAGAGAGAGATAAAAGGAGTGTGACAGAGATAACAGGAGTGCAGCCGGGTGGGATATTAATGCCCATGTCAGTAATCTCAATGGAAGCAGGCAGCATGGACACGATTGAGGTCCCGCAGGATAAGATTGTGAAAAAGGTGAGTGTCCGTTATGTTTTTTATATTAAATTCTTGTTTTTAATTGTAGTATTTAGTAATTGGTTGATGGTGCACATTGATTCTACATGCAGCTTTAGGTTTAGCCTTAGGTTTAGGTGTCGGATGATACCGCACTGAAGGATCCGAGAGCCAACAGGCAACAAAGCGTATGAAAAAGTATTTTTTCATAAGCTTAGTTGGTGTCCTGCATTGTTTCTGACCCACTCAATCCATCTAGCTGGTATACTGATTCATGCAACCTTGCTATTAAATAACTGTGCATGCTCACTAATGTGGCCTTTAACACCATGCAAGCAAGATGTGAACTATTATTGAACATTATTATATTTAAAAAGATATAATAAATCTTTTATTTACTATTTATTTAAACAGTATTAATAGAGTAACCCTTTCCAAGCTTCTCCTTCTATAAACAACCCAGTATTATTATCAGTTCTCATCTAATACCTGCTTTGACTGCTCAGTACTTCATTAAGATAAATCAAGATTACTGCTGAAGGAACTGAATACATTCATACAATGTCTGGGGCGTCCAGGAGAAATCTGGAACCTAACTTTGTTCTTCAAACTGGAGCTCAAGAGCTGATCTACTTCTCTCACAATAACATATTCATGTTACTTTGTATTGTATGTATGATTATTTACATCTGTTCTAATCAGATCTGGTGGTGAGAACACACTTATTGATCAGATAAACACTCTGCTTAGGTGCCTTTTGCATTGTAGTGTGTGTTGTTGTGACAGATAGTATGAGGTTGAATTGTTATTAGGATGACTGTAACACTTTATTTTCATGGCCCACGATGGATGCTTCATAGATACTGAGTCTATATTTACATTCAGCTAAATATCTATTAACTGCAACTGAGCTTGAAACCTCACTACCCCTAAATCTACAAGTACATGCCAGAGGGAAAAGTTCTCTCCCACAGAAACCACTTTTCTTAGCTGCCTGAAACACCTCTTTGGGATTCCACCCCCTTTTCTCAGTTATAAGGTGACATCATCACGTAACACTGTCCTTATTGCCCGCCTACCAGTAAGTTAGCAGCCCCCTTACATGAGGCACTGCAAATACTGGAGGCAGTTTTTAAGTAAGGAACCACTCTTGGTGGTTGACCAGTCAGAACAGAGTGGGCATGCTAACCAATCAGAACACACTGGGCTCATAGGGACATGGAGCTTAAATACACAGGAGCTCTAACAGAGAGAGGGTGAATTTAAAAATTTGAAAATTCAAGTGTTTTTACACTGAAAATGCACATAATTGATTCCCTTTGATGTTGTTGATAATCGATTATCAACAGAAAGTTGGCTAATATATTATTTAAATATCATCCATATGGTGCTTCGTTCAGACAGGCATATATTATCGCTAGCCAGAGAAAAACAAGTGTCCCCAAAAATGTTAACTTCACAAACAAGGGCCACAACCTATATGCCTCCCATGTGAATCAAGGGAAGAAGAGTTTTTTTCCAGGTTATTTTGGAGCATTCCTATTGGTCCATTAACCATGAACCTTTCACACAATGTAAACAGCAGCTGCTGCGCTCGAGTGGTGTAGAAAAAATAAACACCCACGAAAATGGAGATGCAAGTGTTGCTTAGTGACGATATAAGAGTGTAATTCAATATATTTAATTTATTACTACATGTGATGTGTTGCACGGAGGTCTAGCTGTACGACCGGCATCTTCAGACCATCATTGCAGGACCTTTTTTTGTTTTTTAAAAAAAAACATACGTTCTAGCATTGGGCTCTAGATATCATTTCAATGGAACTTTCCACAGCGCGTATACATGGGGCCAAGGCCAAAACAGTGGAAAGATGGAACACAGCTTTTGCTAAGATGAAACTATTTGTTCCTTCCTGCTGTTGACCCGTGACTTTCTTAGATGTCTCTACTCTTTTTTTTTTCTGGGGTGGGGGGCTCTGGTGAGCAGGGGGGCTGTTCTATACTTATGTAATTTATTTATTTGTTATTGTTATTATTATTATTATTATTATTATTTTCTATCTCATTGATATGATCACTCTTCATCCATCCATTTTATTATTTTAAATAAAAACAGTTGAAAAAAAAAAAACCCAAAAAATCATATGTTCTCATTTTCCACACCATTCCCGATGTAGGGATCCATCAAAAAGAAGATTGAGAAGCTGAGGAGATGGAGCATCTCTTCTTCTGGTGGGAGCTTTAAACGTCCCCCCAAAGCGAAGACCCTCAGCCTGAGGCAACCCACTGAGACAGAAGAGGATTCAGTAGAGGGTGAACGGGAGCGCAGAAAACTCAGACCTATGGTGGCTTCTGTTTTCGGACAGGTAGGAGGAGAGCAACACGCTCATGGCACTTTTCTTCCAGATCAGCTGAAGCTATAGATCATATCCTGCAGATACTCTGGGTTGAAGAAGTGTTTTTTAGATTGGATAAAGTTATTGTTCATAAAGGAAATGTGTTTTGGGCCTGGAGTGCACTGCTGCTATACAAACACCACTCAGTATACAGTACAGATTTTACACACCTGGAAACATTATTATATAAAAAAGCTATTTATTACAGACAGGAAGCTTTTATTTATTGGCAAAACACTTAATTATTTAAATATTAAACAGTATTAATAGAGTAAGTAGTGCTTTTACATACGTCAGTGTGTTTATTTAACCCTTTCCAAGCTTCTCCTTCTATAAACAACCCAGTATTTACAGTTCTCATCTAATACCTGCTTTGACTGCTCAGTACTTCATTAAGCTAAATCAAGTATCACTGAAATGACACTCTCTATGAACTTGGTTTTGAACTGTGCTGTAGTGACCTATGCTGTAGCGAACTGTGCTGTAGTGAACTGTGCTGAGTGAACTGTGCTGTAATGACCTGTGCTGAGTGACCTATGCTGTAGCGAACTGTGCTGTAGCGAACTGTGCTGTAGTGAACTGTGCTGAGTGAACTGTGCTGTAATGACCTGTGCTGAGTGACCTATGCTGTAGCGAACTGTGCTGTAGTGACCTGTGCTGAGTGAACTGTGCTGTAGTGACCTGTGCTGAGTGAACTGTGCTGTAGTGACCTGTGCTGTAGCGAACTGTGCTGTAGCAAACTGTGCTGAGTGAACTGTGCTGTAGTGACCTGTGCTGAGTGAACTGTGCTGTAGTGACCTGTGCTGAGTGACCTATGCTGTAGCGAACTGTGCTGTAGTGAACTGTGCTGAGTGACCTGTGCTATAGCGAACTGTGCTGTAGCAAACTGTGCTGAGTGAACTGTGCTGTAGTGACCTGTGCTGAGTGAACTGTGCTGTAGTGACCTGTGCTGAGTGAACTGTGCTGTAGCGAACTGTGCTGTAGCAAACTGTGCTGAGTGAACTGTGCTGTAGTGACCTGTGCTGAGTGAACTGTGCTGTAGCGAACTGTGCTGTAGCAAACTGTGCTGAGTGAACTGTGCTGAGTGAACTGTGCTGTAGTGACCTGTGCTGAGTGAACTGTGCTGTAGTTAACTGTGCTTCAGTAAACTGTACTTTAGTGAACCTGGCTGTAATGAACTGTGCTGTTTAAACTGTATTGTAGTGAACTTTGCTGTAGTTAACTGTGCTGTAGTAAACTTTGCTGTGGTGAACTGTGCTGTAGTGAACTTTGCTGTAATTAACTGCTATATTGAACTATTCTGCAGTGAACTGTGCTATAGTTGACTGTGTTGCAGTGAACTTTGCTGTAGCGAACTGTGCTATATTTAACTGTTCTTTAGTGAACTTTGCTGAAGTAAAATGTGTTTTAGTAAACTGTACTGTAGTTAACTGCACTGTAATGAACTGTGCGGTAGTTGGCTGTGTTGCAGTGAACCGCGCTGTAGTGAACTGTGCTTTAGTGAACTTTGCTTTAGTGAACTTTGCTTTAGTAAACTTTGCTTTAGTGAACTGTACTGTACTGACCTGTGCAACAGTAAACTGTACTGTAGTTAACTGCACTGTAATGAACTGTGCGGTAGTTGACTGTGTTGCAGTGAACCGCGCTGTAGTGAACTGTGCTGTAGTGAACTGTGCTGTAGTGCACTGTACTGTAGTTAACTGTGCTGTAGTGCACTGTGCTGTAGTGAACTGTGCTGTAGTTAACTGTGCTGTAGTGAACTGTGCTGTAGTTAACTGTGCTGTAGTGAACTGTGCTGTAGTGAACTGTGCTGTAGTGCACTGTACTGTAGTTAACTGTGCTGTAGTGAACTGTGCTGTAGTGCACTGTACTGTAGTTAACTGTGCTGTAGTGCACTGTGCTGTAGTGCACTGTGCTTTAGTGAACTGTGCTGTACTGACCTGTGCAGCAGTAAACTGTGCTGTAGTGAACTTTGCTGTAGTGAATTGTACTATAGTTAACCACGCTGTAGTGAACTGTGTTGTGGTGAACTTTGCAGTACTAAGCTGTGTTTATAATTATTTGCATGTTTATCCATTTTCACCTGATCAAAGCTAGTAGGCCACTCCTGTACAACACTTCAAACACTTCACTCTGGGAGTGTATGTGCTTCATGCACTTTCTTCTACTCACATGAAGCATGCAGTCAACCTATAAATAGTAAGAACATGGGTGATGCACAGAATTGCAGAGATTTAGACCTAGGCTGTACCTGAAAAACCTAATCAAAACTTGCTTTGGAAGCCAAATAATTTCTTGATGACAATTACTGTCTTATGGTATACAACACTGATAGAGACTCTAGAGATACATTAAGACTCAGGGTTCTCATTTGGAGTGATTCATTTTGAATGGAGTTCATTTTAGCTGCTTTTGTGTTCTGCAACACTGTCTGCGTCTCTTATACAATCACAATCACATAATGCTCAAATCTGCAACACGGGCCTCTTGCTTGTTGCTGCATATCCACTGTTCCAGCAGTCTTACAGTTCTCAGCCTCACGTCAAGCTTACATCAACCTAACACGAATGTCAAAAATCAGCCGAGCTATTTTTTCAAAACAAATACAGTCGCGAGATTGCAAAAACAATGTTGGGAAAAAAGCAAAAGCTTCACCCGCTGTGTATTTTGGAAGGCTTAGGTGTAAGCACGGTGTTACAACACCCTCCGTAAAATATTACCATGTCTCACTCTAATGACAGAACTAAGCCAGTATGCTGAGCTATAAAGTTTTCCCATTATAACCTCAATATTGCTGGGCTAAACATCAAGATCCAAACAATTATGACAATTTCACACCAGACACTACATTTCCCATAATCCTCAGCATCTTTCCCCTAAATACTTTGTGTGAAGTCAGGCTAGACAGAACTGTTCCCAATATGGCAATATGGAGTAGCAGCTGGACACAGACATTTGCAAGAATGCAGCTTAGCAGCATATATGCACATCATCATCATCCAGAGAAACACAATGTATGTCCACCTATCTCCAACACAATAACCTTCTTTGCTTTCAATGTAAAGTTAATGTGTATTTCTATTGGAAATAGAATATTTTAGTAATCAAGTATTCTGAAGATTATTCCATCAATTAATTGAGTAATTGAAAAAAAAAGAGATATTTTTGCTTTATTAAAGAGCAATAGTAAATATATAAGATATAATAAGACAGATGTCTTAAAACTGTATTGCTTAAATTGCATGTAGTAAGGTTTTCAGAAAATATTTTAATAATTACTATTATTGAAATGTATTACCAGACCTATATATCATACTATAAGTCACACTGGCTACTGTACTACACTTGCTGACCCACTTACTGCAAATTGGATTTGGATTTTTGGCTCCAAATTTCTACAAACACCACCTGATATTTAGTTTGCTGTGTATTTTATGCATCACTGTGAGGGGTGTGTGTTCTTGTGAGTGTATGTTTGTTTGTGACTATGATTAAAATGATTAAAAAAAAGCTCAGGTTTTTATTTTCTGTGGTTATGTTTTTAAGCCAAACTTAGATAATTAACGGACATAATAACTCACCATCACACTGACTTACTGTCTTATTTAGCCATTACATATAACCATAACTAACATACACACTTTACTAGCCTAAAAACACTGATTTAAGCTAAATGTTATGGGGACTCACTATCAGTTTGCTGTGAAAGCTCTGTTGCTTGCTTTCTGAAGTTAGCGCCTGTTCTGGTGACTGTAACTGCTGCATCATTTAAGGTGGAAAGGAGGAATTCACATAAGAAGCTAACTTTAGTCACGTCTTTCTTCAGGTTGGCGCTCAGTAATGGCTCCCTCGGCTAGTTCGCTTTTACAGTAGACTTTGGACGCTGTGTATGGTTTTCTCTGGTCTCTTCTGTTCGTCTCTCCTTATTCTCTCTCTCTCTTTCTATATTTTGCAATCCGCGCCATCAAACAACAGATGCGTAGGTACTAGATTAGAGTCTGTACGTGCTGCTGGAGCACCAGACTAGTACATAATTTCAGTAGGTGAGTTTTAGTACCACACAATCTCAGACGTCCAACATCCACCATATTACCAGCGTCCTGTGACGCAAGACGTCAGACCACCACCATAAAAGTCCTGATATGCATTTAAAAGCTCGTTTACTAACAGATTTAGATCTTTTAGTGACTCTGATCTGTGTTTTAATCTGATTATGTATCAGACGGTGTGGAGCTGTAGATCAGAGAAGAGTAAACGGGAGGAATGTAATCATTGTTTATCTCAGCAGTAGCGCTAACTTCTGTAGCGACAGTTCACTAGCAGTAGCTACGTACACACAGCCGACGTTCAGCTTTACACCGTTTATTTACTCCACTTTAAATTCATCCGCGGCTCCAGGTGAATCATGGGATACACAGTGTGCTGTGTTTACCTACATAAACATGGCTGTCGATTCAGTATCTTTTGAGCGGTAGTGTGTATACACACACACACACACACACACACACACACACACACTCCCCCCCAAACAACTGATGAATAAAGAGGCCTGACTGATTTAAAATTTCCATGATACAGCCACTCCATATTCAACACATCGAGCACATACACAAAATGCATAGGTGGGTTTTACAGTCTGAAGCAGCTCAGTGGTGCAGGGGATCCAGGTGATGTTATTACCTAGAAAGTGAGCCTACAGTGTGCTAACATGCTGATGATAATTATGTACTGAACACACACACACACACACACACACTTCTTTGTCTCACTATATTAGTGAGGTCATCCATGGGTTTGTATTGATGTTTGTTGTCCTATAACTAAATAATACTACACCTACACCTAAACCTAACCCTAACCTTAACCTCAGTACCTTATATAATACTACACCTACACCTAAACCTAACCTTAACCTCAGTACCCTAAAGACTAATTTTCTGCTCTATTAGATTTTTTTTTAACTTAATTTTTGGAGGACATGACACGTCCTAAAGTAAGGGGCAGCAAAATGTCCTAACTTTACCAAAAAAATTTGACTGTACTACACTAGTAGGACATGTGGTCCTCACAACTATACCTTTACAAAAACACACACTTGTTTGTCTCACTATATTAGTGAGGTCATCCATATGTCTTTATTAAATTTTGTTGTCCTATAACTAAATAATACTACACTTACACCTACACCTAACCCTAGCCTTAACCTCAGTACATTATATAATACTACACCTAAACCTAACCCTAGCCTTAACCTCAGTACCTTATATAATACTACACCTAAACCTAACCCTAGCCTTAACCTCAGTACCTTATATAATACTACACCTAACCCTAACCTTAACCTCAGTACCTTATATAATACTACACCTAACCCTAACCTTAACCTCAGTACCTTATATAATACTACACCTAAACCTAACCCTAACCTTAACCTTAGTACCTTATATAATACTACACCTAAACCTAACCCTAGCCTTAACCTCAGTACCTTATATAATACTACACCTAACCCTAGCCTTAACCTCAGTACCTTATATAATACTACACCTAAACCTAACCCTAGCCTTAACCTCAGTACCTTATATAATACTACACCTAACCCTAACCTTAACCTCAGTACCTTATATAATACTACACCTAACCCTAACCTTAACCTCAGTACCTTATATAATACTACACCTAAACCTAACCCTAGCCTTAACCTCAGTACCTTATATAATACTACACCTACACCTAACCTTAACCTCAGTACCTTATATATTACTACACCTTAACCTAACCTTAACCTCAGTACCTTATATAATACTACACCTAAACCTAACCTTAACCTCAGTACCTTATATAATACTACACCTAAACCTAACATTAACCTCAGTACCTTATATAAGACTACACCTAAACCTAACCTTAACCTCAGTACCTTATATAATACTACACCTACACCTAAACCTAACCTTAACCTCAGTACCTTATAAAATACTACACCTACACCTAACCTTAACCTCAGTACCTTATATAATACTACACCTAAACCTAACCTTAACCTCAGTACCTTATATAAGACTACACCTAAACCTAACCTTAACCTCAGTACCTTATATAATACTACACCTACACCTAAACCTAACCTTAACCTCAGTACCTTATATAATACTACACCTAAACCTAACCTTAACCTCAGTACCTTATATAATACTACACCTAAACCTAACCTTAACCTCAGTACCTTATATAAGACTACACCTAAACCTAACCTTAACCTCAGTACCTTATATAATACTACACCTACACCTAAACCTAACCTTAACCTCAGTACCTTATATAATACTACACCTACACCTAAACCTAACCTTAACCTCAGTACCTTATAAAATACTACACCTACACCTAACCTTAACCTCAGTACCTTATATAATACTACACCTACACCTAACCTTAACCTCAGTACCTTATATAATACTACACCTACACCTAACCTTAACCTCAGTACCTTATATAATACTACACCTACACCTAACCTTAACCTCAGTACCTTATATAATACTACACCTACACCTAACCTTAACCTCAGTACCTTATATAATACTACACCTACACCTAAACCTAACCTTAACCTCAGTACCTTATAAAATACTACACCTAAACCTAACCCTAACCTTAACCTCAGTACCTTATATAATACTACACCTAAACCTAATCCTAACCTTAACCTCAGTACCTTATATAATACTACACCTAACCCTAACCTTAACCTCAGTACCTTATATAATACTACACCTAACCCTAACCTTAACCTCAGTACCTTATATAATACTACACCTAACCCTAGCCTTAACCTCAGTACCTTATCTAATACTACACCTACACCTAACCTTAACCTCAGTACCTTATATAATACTACACCTAACCCTAACCTTAACCTCAGTACCTTATATAATACTACACCTAACCTTAATCTCAGTACCTTATATAATACTACACCTACACCTAACCTTAACCTCAGTACCTTCTATAATACTACACCTAAACCTAACCGTAACCTCAGTACCTTATATTATACTACACCTAAACCTAACCATAACCTTAACCTCAGTACCTTATATAATACTACACCTAAACCTAGCCTTAACCTCAGTACCTTATATAATACTACACCTAAACCTAACCTTAACCTCAGTACCTTATATAATACTACACCTAAACCTAACCCTAGCCTTAACCTCAGTACCTTATATAATACTACACCTAAACCTAACCCTAGCCTTAACCTCAGTACCTTATATAATACTACACCTAACCCTAACCTTAACCTCAGTACCTTATATAATACTACACCTAACCCTAACCTTAACCTCAGTACCTTATATAATACTACACCTAAACCTAACCCTAACCTTAACCTTAGTACCTTATATAATACTACACCTAAACCTAACCTTAACCTTAACCTCAGTACCTTATATAATACTACACCTAACCCTAACCTTAACCTCAGTACCTTATATAATACTACACCTAACCCTAACCTTAACCTCAGTACCTTATATAATACTACACCTAAACCTAACCCTAGCCTTAACCTCAGTACCTTATATAATACTACACCTACACCTAACCTTAACCTCAGTACCTTATATATTACTACACCTAAACCTAACCTTAACCTCAGTACCTTATATAATACTACACCTAAACCTAACCTTAACCTCAGTACCTTATATAAGACTACACCTAAACCTAACCTTAACCTCAGTACCTTATATAATACTACACCTAAACCTAACCTTAACCTCAGTACCTTATAAAATACTACACCTACACCTAACCTTAACCTCAGTACCTTATATAATACTACACCTAAACCTAACCTTAACCTCAGTACCTTATATAAGACTACACCTAAACCTAACCTTAACCTCAGTACCTTATATAATACTACACCTACACCTAAACCTAACCTTAACCTCAGTACCTTATATAATACTACACCTAAACCTAACCTTAACCTCAGTACCTTATATAATACTACACCTAAACCTAACCTTAACCTCAGTACCTTATATAATACTACACCTAACCCTAGCCTTAACCTCAGTACCTTATATAATACTACACCTACACCTAAACCTAACCTTAACCTCAGTACCTTATATAATACTACACCTAAACCTAACCTTAACCTCAGTACCTTATATAATACTACACCTAACCCTAGCCTTAACCTCAGTACCTTATATAATACTACACCTAAACCTAACCTTAACCTTAACCTCAGTACCTTATATAATACTACACCTAAACCTAGCCTTAACCTCGGTACCCCAAAGACTATATTTCTGCTCTATTAGATTTTTTTTAAAACTTGATTTTTGGAGAAAATGACATGTCCTAAAGTGAGGACCAGCAAAATGTCCTCACTTTACCAAAAAAAATCAAACTTTACTACACTAGTGAGGACATGTGGTCCTCACAACTATACCTCTACAAGAACACACACACACACACACACACACACTATATTAGTGAGGTCATCCATAGGTTTCTATTGTATTGAGGACATGTGGTCCTCACAAGTATACCTCTACAAGAACACACACTCTCACACCCTATCCCTAACCTTACCCTGACCTGAAAATGTAATGATTTACAAGCTGGTCCCACAAGTGTAGGTATATGAACAGGTTTTGCACAATGTGGCATTAACCTCTAAACCTCACACATAAACACACACACACCCTCACACTTACACACACACACACACACACACACACACACGTACACACACACGTACACACACGTACACATACATGCAATCATTCATTCAAAATTCAAACCACAAATGTGTGAAATGAGGGAAAGAACAACAGCAGCAGTAAGAAGACGGCAGTGACTCAGTGCCTCCGTAATGACAGAAAATAGCATGATGAAATGCAGACCTAGCTATTGCAGAAATCCCCTGATGTTTAGTAGCGAAGAGTATAATAACTTTACTGTGGCAGCATAATCTTGTTTTGGGTGCAAGTTAAAGCATTGACTGACCCACATTACAAAAATAACTGAATATACTCGGCCTGCGCTCTGGCTTACACCAACAAACAGAAGGACGCCTTGAGTTATTCACTGTTTCATATATAATCCTTAGTTTCTTCATTACAACCAGTTCATTTTTAGCATATGTAGCAGTTTGCTCTTGTCCGGCTACACTGGAGAGTGGACAGGTGTGCGTGTGGACAGGTGTGTGTGTGGGCACATGTGTTGGTTTGTGTGTCGGGGCTTAAATGCACAACTGATTTTGTTGTCCTCCGAGATTCGAACCTTTCCCAATGGGTCATGATTACAGACAGCATTAATCACACTCAGAGCAGCCTGGCGGTGTTATGGATGTAATCAAACGCTCTTGCACGGGGAGGATAGATTAGAAGGCTGGCTGTGGTATTAGAATCTGTAATTATAGTCTCTGCCTGTGTCTCCCAGCAGCATCCAGCTTTGCACAATCGTAAGTCTGAAGTGTAGGCAACGCACTGTCATGTGTAGATTACAGTATGCACTCTTTTCATTATGTTAAGCGGCTGGAGGGGTATGTGGAGTGGCTGATACCACTGTTGCCAACTCCTCAGCAAGGAAAGTCGCTATTGGCTGTCCTAAAATTCGCTAGAAGTCGCTGAATGATGTAATCATCTAATTTGCATAATGGTCTATTTGCATGTATTTGAAGGAATAACGTGGGTGAGACAAAAAGTGAGTAAAAACACACTAAATATGTTATAACTACAAATGAACTCTGAATAAATGAACTTCTTCTGTGGATTATATATATATATATATATATATATATATATATATATATATATATATATATATATATATATATATATATATATATATCTGAGATGCATTTATAGTGAGGGTCTGCTCTGAACGTGAGCGCTGCTTGCTGAGGACAGTAACAGAAGATTATGTATGTTCACCTCAGAGTCTCCAAAAGTCTCCAATAACACCAGAAAACGTGGCTAGATTTGTCGCTGGTCACTTTAAAGAAATAAGTCGCTAGAGGGTCTGAAAAGTCACTAAATATAGTGACAAAG
Organism: Megaleporinus macrocephalus; assembly: GCA_021613375.1. Classification (NCBI taxonomy): domain Eukaryota; kingdom Metazoa; phylum Chordata; class Actinopteri; order Characiformes; family Anostomidae; genus Megaleporinus; species Megaleporinus macrocephalus. The sequence continues at coordinate 6,115,398 of CM038706.1, read as the reverse complement.
TAGCAACACTGGCAACACTGGCTGATACACACACAAATATATATATATTATAAATTGCAACTTTAGAGGAGAGACCAAAAACATACTTTACTTTCAATGTAAGCCAATGGAACCTATTTCGCAACACTTCTATTTTTCACACAATGTAAACAACCATTGGTGTGTTCAAATGAAAACTCAAAATCGACAAAAATAGAGATGTTTTGCATTGGACAGCAACGATATACACTACCACTCAAAAGTTTAGGATCACTTTAGAATTTAATTTCATGCAATTCACAAACAATATTGTTCATTTCACTATTAATGTAAGTGTACCAGATGATTTTTAAAGAATAAAAATGTTTATATTAAAGTCTATTTTTGTATAGAGGCTTATTTATTATCAGCAATTCTCAGTCCTCTGTCTTAATCTCCTGATACGACCACCAATCCAAGTTAAGGATGTTATTGGACTAATTGGTTGTTAGGACACTCTTGCTCAATTGTGATGCACAGCTGAAAAACATTCTACTAATAAGTGAGTATAAAAGGGAGAACAACATTCTAGGTTAGTTTAGTATCTGAAGATCAGCAGTTGAAGGCTTGCTGACCGACTCAAAATGACCAGAAAGAAACAACTTTCTTTAGAGACCCGTCAGTCCATTGTTGTGTTAGAGAAGAAGATACATTGAAAACAAGAACATTTCACTGTGATCCCAAACTTTTGAGCTGTAGTGTATATATAAATATGACAATATCAACTGTAAGTAGTTTAAAAGTAATTGTTTACATTTTTTAGGTCCATGACTATCAAATTGTATTTAAATGTTCTAAAAAGTCGTGTGTACAAACCACTGCCAATACACTATGGACGCCTATATGACCTCGTTGGGTAACACCATGTGGGTTAATCTGAAATCTCTCCCTTTGTGGCTTCAACAGCGTCCACTCTTGGGAACATGTTCCACAAGATGTTGGAGTGGGTCTGTAGAAATCTATGTCCATTCACTCAAAAGAGCATTTGTGAGGTCAAACACTGATGTTGGAAGAGCAGACCTAGCTTGCAATTGATGTTCCAATTAACTCCAAAGGAGTTCTGTTGGGATGAGGTCAGGGCTCTGTGCAGGCCCCTGGAGGTTCCCACACACCAAACGTGTCAAGCCATGTCTTTACGAACCACCCTTTGTTCACAGGGACACAGTCATGCTGGGACAAGGAAGTGTCGTCCCCAAACTGGAATAGTTGTATAATGGCAGGTTTTTAAAGCATGCAGAGAAAATCCTGAACAGAAAAAACTGAAATTCCATTCAACAAAAAGAAGTTGCATGATTCTTTTTTCTTGGCATACAACATCAACACAACAGGGAACTGCTGTTACAGTTACACCAAACGTTTTCCAATACGCCCCCCTATATACTCCTGGGCGCAGGTGGCCGGTGACTGGAAACGACTAGCCCTACAGAAGGTCCAGTCACGGCACACAGCTTTGCAAAAGTTGCTTCAGATGTTCTGAAACGTTCAAACCCAAAGTTTCTTTGAAAATGCTTCGGCACAACTTGCTTCCAGAACTGTCTGGAGGGTTTACGCTCCCAGATCAAGTCAAAACCAGGTTGGCTTCTTTTCCATTTTCCATTACATTCTGGCACCATTCAAGAGATTTCATGCCCCATTCTTGTCTTGCTCAGTGTCTCAGTGTCCATAAAAAGACAGCAAATGGTTGTAATGATCATCTACTTAACCCAAGAAAATGCATATCTTTCCATCTTGCTTGTTTCAATGAAGTCCCTTATCATCTAAGGTCATCCAGGCCTAAAAATCTCAGCTTTTGATGAAATTTTGTAAATGTGCATAACGTTTGTGAAGTGTTGGGAGGGAAACACTAAACAACAGCCACAGATTATTATCCCTCCTCCACCAAACATTACTGTCGGTAGCTAGCATTCTCCTGGCATCTTCTGCCAACAAACCCAGATTAGCAGGTCAGACAGCCAGATCGTGAAGTGTAATTAATCTGTCCATAGAACATGTTTCCACTTTTCTAGAGTTCAACTGAACGTTGGCATTACACATAGTGATCTTAAGCCAAGGTGTCATGTGGGGAGCGAGGAGAACGAAGACGGAAAGGGCATACGCAAACGCAAGTTTTAAAGATACTTTTAATAAACAAACAAAACACAAAATACATAAACAGACATAAAATATATAAACAAAACGAAAAACACAGAACGAACGGGAACCATAAACTGAATAACACAGGAGTACAGAAAATAACAGACAGAGCAAGGATGAAGACAGAGGTAATATAAATATAGGCTCATGAGACGGAATGGAAAACAGCTGGTAACAATGGGAGGAGACACAGATGAGAACCAGGTGGAGGGCGGAGACACAGATCACATGACAAAACATAACCACATGACTGGGAATGTAAACAAACGCACATGTTTGTTTAGCTGTTGCAACGTCCACGGAGGCAGCGGGAGCTGCTGGGACGTCCACAGCCAATAGAAAACAAAAAAACCTAATTAGCCAGCTAACTATAACCATTAACTGAACTACAAAGTTCCTCCAAAACCAGTTCATATCAGTACCACCATCCTCACATGACTTTTGTTCCTCCCTGACAAAAAAATGTGAGGGTAGCCTAGTTCAGCAACCCAGATAGCCCAGTTCAGTACCCAAGTAGCCTAGTTCAGCACCCAGATAGCCCAGTTCAGTACCCAGATAGCCCAGTTCAGTACCCAAGTAGCCTAGTTCAGTACCCAGATAACTTAGTTCAGCACCCAGATAGCCCAGTTCAGTACCCAGGTAGCCTAGTTCACCACCCAGATAGCCCAGTTTAGTACCCAAGTAGCCTAGTTTAATACCCAGATAGCACAGTTCAGTACCCAGGCAACTTAGTTCAGCACCCAGATAGCCCAGTTTAGTACCCAAGTAGCCTAGTTCAGTACCCAGATAGCACATTTCAGTACTCAGATACCCAGTTCAGTACTTAGATACCAACTCAGTACTCAGATACCCAGTTCTAGCCCACACTTGTCAGTGCCACCAATGGGCCAGCAGTGCCATGTGATGTGATCCCCATCTATCTCAGAGACTTTAGGCCTGTGTGCAGCTGCTAGGCTACGTAAACCCACTTCATAAAGATCCTGACACACAGTTCTTGTGCTGGTACTGCTTCCACTGCCAGGTTGGTAAGTGAAGCAACAGAAGATAACACCCGAGACTTGGCAGCCTGGCTGACAAGTTTTTGTGGTTTACCACTGTGTGGCTGGGCTGTCATCACACAACGCCCTCTGGAAAATGTTTAATTGCGAAGAAATCTACAGGAAGATAAACACACAGCTGAGAAGATCAAAATGTACTTATCTAACAAAGAAGCTGTTGATTTTCTTAGAACAATGAACAGACCACAGTGGTTAGGACCTCAACATCACTGAATGTGTGATAAGCAAAAATGCAACAAATTGGAAGGTGTATGTGTCTAAGAACATCCCTACACATTTCATTAAAAAGCAAATCTCCTTAAACAAAGCTTTTTACATACCTGTTGCCTCACTTTTGATTGTCTAATCGCGGTTTGTTGGATGCCAGGACAAGGCTAGCTACTGATAGTAATATTTGGTGGAGGAGGGATAATGATCTGCAGCTGTTGCTTAGTGTTGGTCAATGTTATGCAAAATTTCAGCAGTTTGCGATATATATATATATGTATAGCTACGATCTGTGTATTTATATATATATGCAGAATGGGCTCATGGGAGATGTGCACCACCCCCTAAAAAAGAGTTTATTTTTGTTTTTGCATTTATTCCTCTTCTAACTTTAGGTTGTGTTGTGTGTTGGTCGTGTGATCTGGGATGTGGGTTGTTTTGTTGAGTTTAGTTCAGTTTGTTGTCCCCAGAGGGGAAATTGGTCTTACAGCCAGGTATACAAAACACACAACACAAAATAAAAACACAACCTCAGCAACATCCAGAGGAGAGGTCACTGTAAGGTAGAGCCTTTAGCCTAGAGCCTGTCCTGGGTGGGTTTGCTGTAGGTGTGATTACTTTCTAGAGCAAAGACTCTTCTTCAGCACATCGTCACAGTATATTGTTATATGTGTTCTCTATATTAACATTCTTCATGTCCTGAGGACTCCATGCCCATGTTTTGCATCAAGTGGGGGTCAATTTATTTTGTGGCCCATGTGGCCATGCTGTGGCCCACTTTAAGAAGCTCTGGTGCTGTTCTCTGTGTTCTAGTGTCAAAAGAATAAATTAAATTAAATTAAACTAAATTCTCACCTCAGCACCCTCACTTGATATATATATACAGTAAGTGGTGCTTTTACATATGTCAGTGTGTTTAATTAACCCTTTCCAAGCTTCTGCTTGTGGAAACAACCCAGTATTATTTACAGTTCTCATCTAATACCTGCTTCGACTGCTCAGTACTTCAATAAGCTAAATCAAGATTACTGCTGAAGAACCTGAATACATTCATACAATGTCTGGGGCGTCCAGGAGAAATCTGGAACTACACTTTGTCCTTTAAACTGGATCAAGATCTGATCTACTTCTCTCACAATAACATATTCATGTTACTTTGTATTGTATGTATGATTTTTACATCTGTTCTAATCAGATCTGCTGTTCTTACTGGTGAACATAAACTTATTGATCAGATAAAGACTGTTAAACTATAAGCTTATGTGCCCAAGACTTTTGAACAGAAGTATATAAATGAGCTTTAATTTCCTTTTACTTTTTTGGAAATACAGATAAATCAGCTGAACTAATTGGATCCAACATTAGAACTCTGTGTCTGAGATACTTAAAAAACTAAAAAGAACCTCTTCCACTCAGCATTAGTGATCACAGAGGTACTCAGCTCTGGCACTACAAGGATCGTTGATTTCCTTTATTGATTAAGCACCTTTAGATTATGCAAGAAAATCCCCCACATGTTGAACACTGGCCCCCTTGGACCACCGTGTATCCAGCCTCGAAACATGTTAAGGAAGTGTTTAATTTGAGGAATTTGAGTTCACTGTTTCTTGACAGTTGTGAAACATCAGTAAATCAGTGGAGCAGATGGAGGAAAAAGAGAGGAGAGAGGAGAGAGGGAGGATAGAACGAGTGATGAGGGGAAGAGGAGAGGCAGAGACTGATTGAGAAGCAGGGGAGGATTATCTGGGTGAGATTAACGACTCAAGAGGTAAAACAATCCCGTTAGAAACCAGTTCTCTCCCAGGAATTCTCCACGGCTGAGCATTAGCAAAGTCAAAATCACTCACTATACTAACTTAAAATAAACCCCAGTGAAGAAGATGAGAAGCGTCCCACAATTTCCTCTACAGCGTGTCCTCTAGGGTGGACTTCAGGTGCCATAACGACAGTGTATAGGTGTTTTGAATGAAGGATCTCTGATGCTCTATAGGTGCCAATAAACAGGTTTTCCCAGTTGGCCATAATGCGGTCATTAGAGCATGTATACACCAGTAGGGAACCGTCATGGCCCTCTACGCCCTCTCAGAGGGCCTAAAATATTCTTAACACACACACACACACACACACACACACACACACACACACACACATATATGATTTTATTTTATCTACTTACAGTTTGACAATCAACATCTTAACAATTACAAAAATATAGACAGATAAATTATTCAATCTGTCTGTTCAATCTGTGTTGGAACGTGAGGGGTTAAGTGGAAGCCTGTGATTCTGTGTCTCCCCCTATAAGGACTGTGATGCCTCCGCAGAATGTTGGTGATCCCGCTGTTTATGTACAGAGGGGACCAGGCAGTTCTAATTCAGCGCCATACCAATTTCAAATGACAGTAAACTGACCAATCATATCTTAGAAACAGTTAGCTATCGCTAGGCTACCACCGCTAGCTAGTTTGCTGAGTCACGATGGAAGCCCATGCCCCACCCAAACTGTAAAACCACCCCCTGATATTTCTCTTATGCGCAGAGAGCAGCCGACGGCATTGCACTTCACGCTCGAGGAACAAAATCGACCCGCGAGAACAAAAAAGCAATAAAGGAGGAAAATATGTTGTACAGATGTTATTGTTTGTTGCATCTCTGTCGTCTCATTTTTTGTTTCTTGACTTGCAGTTTATTAAGAGAGGAAACAGTATTTATTTCAGACGGTGGTTGGGGGGGCCGAGGCTTAAGGTCATGGTTCACTACTGGTATACACACATGGACCATGATGACTGCTAAGCTTACTTTATCATCCTGAATGTTTGTACCTTAGTTGTGCAGTTGTGCTTATATTCTAGATTGTCTAAAAACAGTGTTAATATTAACCAAGGATAAACACCAGGGGTCGCCGACTTGTCGACTAGTTAACTTTGTTGCTCAGTGATGACACTTTCAGCTAAACCTCGACAAAACACTGATTACATCTTTATGACATTAACAACATGGACTCCCCAGAGAAGACAAAAGGTGAGGAGCTGGTTGTTTTGGGCTGGTTGTTTTGGGTACCCTCTCTGTGGTGGTTCTGTGGGGGTCCTTATCATTAAAGAACAGAGTAATAAAGTATACAGAGAATCAGATGAACTACAGTCCGTGAGTGTAGAACTACAAAGTGCTCAAGTGGAGATGATAAAATGGACAATGAGTAAAAAAACAATGAGTTGGTTTTAATATTATGGCTTATATGTGTATATAGTTTCAATAAGTTAATAATATACAGGGGTTGGACAATGAAACTGAAACACCTGTCATTTTAGTGTGGGAGGTTTCATGGCTGAATTGGACCAGTCTGGTGGTCTTCATTAACTGCACATTGCACCAGTAAGAGCAGAGTGTGAAGTTCAGTTAGCAGGTAAGAGCACAGTTCTGCTCAAAATATTGCAATAACACAACATTATGGGGACATACCAGAGTTCAAAAGAGGACAAACTGTTGTGCTTATATTCTGGATTGTCTGTGTTAGTATTAACCAAGGATGAACACCAGGGGTCGCAGACAGGGGACTAGTTCACTTTGTTGCTCAGTGATGACACTTTCAGCTAAACCTCGACAAAACACTGATTACATCTTCATGACATTAACAACATGGACTCCCCAGAGAAGACAAAAGGTGAGGAGCTGGTTGTTTTGGGTTCCGTATCTTCAGTTTCCTGAAGGCTAGCAATGAGATACAGGGCTTGTTGGAAAGGGAAATCATGGTGTACTGACCTGTGAAGTTTGGCTTTGTTCTTACATTTCTCCGCCAATCTACAGAGCTCGAACGTCCCTGGTATCCTGAATACTACAATAAGTTGGGAAGGAAACAAACCACCCTACAATCCTGGAAAGTCTGAAGTCTGTTACATCTTTTTGAGTTGACTCCAATGCAGGGTGAGCATCTCTGCAATGCAGCTTAGGCTGCACCAAAGCCAGTATCTCTGGTTCCTTGTAGGTCAGCAATGCGGTCCAGGGTTCATTGGACAGGGCACATCATGCTCGACCTGTGGAGTTTTGGCTTCGTCATAGATTCTTAAGGTCGGGTTATATCTCCTCCTCCTGTGGTCTTGTTAATGACGTCATCAGCGATTAGTTGTGAAACCCTAATGTAGACTATTTTATTGTACAGGATCCCCATGTCGTACAGTAAGAGTCGACCCTGCGCTTCAAACAGCCTGAATCCACCACTACTTTCACTTATTTGGGGTTGGCCCCAATCCACTGACAGACCACCCGTGCATGGAAGACGACCCAAATCCCATATAATAGTAAACACGCAGAATACACAGACTCACACACATACAAGCACAATGTACATGAGGCTTTAGTGAAAACATGACATGCTCCAAATTGTACTGATAGTCAGATTGGTGCCACAATGTACTGACCTTTACCCCATTCAGTGAACAGGTTTTACTCAGTAACCTAATACAGAATTACAGTGAAATAACACACCAGATTAATGATTTGGATTACTTCTGGTTGGCGCGCACACACACACACACACACACACACACACACACACACACACACACATATATATATGCACTACCGCTCAAAAGTTTAGGATCACTTTAGAATTTCATTTGATGCATTTTTCATGCAATTCACAAACAATATTGTCCATTTCACAATTAATGTAAGTGTATCAGATGATTTTAAAGAATAAAAATTTTTGTATTAAAGTCTATTTTTGTATAGAGGCTTATTTTACATATAGTCCTATTATCAGTAATTCTCAGTCCTCTGTCTAAATCTCCTGGTACGGCCGCCAATCCAAGTTAAGGATGTTATTGGACTAATTGGTTGTTAGGACACTCTTGCTTTTGTTTGTGATGTACAGCTGAAAAACATTCTACTAATAAGTGAGTATAAAAGGGAGAACAACATTCTAGGTTAGTTTAGTATCTGAAGATCAGCAGTTGATGGCTTGCTGACCGACTCACAATGACCAGAAAGAAACAACTTTCTTTAGAGACCCGTCAGTCCATTGTTGTGTTAAGGAAGAAGATACTCCATTAAAACAAGAACATTTCACTGTGATCCCAAACTTTTGAGCAGTAGTGTATATTATATATATGTTTAAATATTATATCTATATACTTTACAGGAGAGGACAAAAACCTACTTTACTTTCAATGCAAGGCAATGGAACCACAAGCTTTTTAAGCTTTTCTACTGGTCCATTCATCATGAAACTTATATATATAAATATTTTGTTAACCCCTTTTAACCATGTTTTTAAATCGTCAGGACCACCACAGAGCGGTTACTATTTGGTGGTGGGTCATTTTTAGCACTGCAGTGACATAGACATTGGTGGTGGTGTGTTAATGTGTGTTGTGCTGGTGTGAGTGGATCAGGCACAGCAGTGCTGCTGGAGTGTTTTAACACTGTGTCCACTCACTGTTAATCAGAGACAATGTCTCATCTGTTGCTGCACAGTTTGTGATGGTCATGCTGTAGTCCTTTTTTTAGTGGTCACAAGATGGTGGTCTCTGTGGTGGTCCTGTGGGGGTCCTGATCATTAAAGAACAGAGTAATAAAGCATACAGAGAATCAGATGAACTACAGTCTGTAAGTGTAGAACTACCATTCATTTAATGCATATTCCTTCAGTATGTTTGTGAGGTGGAGTAACTGTGTATGGGTACATTCAGGATTAACCCCTGGTGACCGACATGTAATGACAAAGTGGAGATAGATTATTGAACTGATGATAAAAACCTGTGCTAAAGGAATGCAGGCTTCACATCTGGGTGGATTACACAGTGTGTGTCTGTGTGTGTGTGTGTGTGTTTGTGTGAGAGTGTGTGGAGTGTGGCAGCTGTTGTGAGAGTGTATGTGTGCATAGCAGTTTACGTTCCACAGGAAAAAAATTAATTAAATTAACTATTAATTATGTATTTACAAGGATTATATTATAATCAGTTTAAATCCAGGGCAGTCACAGAGGGAGTGATAAACACACATGAAAACATCACTGATATGTGCATTTCTCACCTCGTAAAATAATACTTACATTTCTTATTTTTCAGATTGTATTTCTTTTCAAGTTGAAAGATTTAGATTTATTATAAGCCTATTATAAGCTTATATATCATAAAGTATGTAAACCTGCATCAGAACAAATGGGCTCATTTCTAAAAGACCCTCTAAACATTCTTTAAACACAACCAGATGTTAAATTCTGCTCCAGGAATAATTCCATACCTCTTATTCTCTAGTTCTGATCTCCTCACACTTATTCACTAATATTATTACTATTAAAATAGTACCGATATGAAAAACTTAGGTAGGTGTTCCTTTCTCTCATATCAAAAAGGAGAGGAAGACCAGTTAAGAGTATAAGCTTTATTTTTTAAGATACCGCAGTAGGTATCTTGGAGAAGATTTTAAACATGGTCTAACATGGTCTCAGCAACTGCACTGCCTGCCCCCATGTTTCATCTGGCCCATGTGACTCATCTGGACAGCTTTCTTGGGGTGCCTCCCATAAAATGATGGGATAGTAAAAATGATCATTATTATTCTTATTATTCTTAATATTTATTTATTTTTTTATTTTTTTATTTATTTATGAGCTATATTGTACCATCATCATCAGCTATTCAACCATCCTTACCCAAGGTATAAAATTATGATTATTATTATTCTTATCATTTTTAATATTTATTTATTTATTTATTTATGAGCTTTATTGTACCATCATCATCAGCTATTCAACCATCATCACCAAAAGTATAAAATAATCATTATTATTAATTATCGGTTATTAATCGGTTGTTATTATTATTATTATTTTATTTTATTTTAATTAATTTATTAATTTATTTTTATTTATTCATTTATGGCCTGTATTGTACCATCATCATCAGGCATAGAAACTCTGAAGACACATGTTGGGTCACTGGTTCTCTTGTTATTGTGAAAGGCTTTAAATGAACCATTTCATACCAAACTGCACATAATGACTGTGTTTGCATCTCAACAACTGAATTATACAAATTATTTAAAAGATCAGTGGATTTTTCCTTAAATTACACAGGAAGTGGAAACTATCAGGCTGACTCTTCCTCTGAGCACGTGCTGTCCTAGGTCGAGTTTGGTTAGGCCTGGGTGTTTGTGTGTGTCTTTCCGTCCGTATCAACAGGCTACAGGCTCTTCTGAGGTTTACCTAGGCTTTTCAGAGTATCCTGTACTTCAGTCTAGAAAGGTCAACATGTGTGGCCTTTGAGCTGCAGGTTGATGCTGGTTTGGGCTTAGACTCCCACCTGGTGGTTAAAGCTGTTCACTACAAGGTGTTCTTCACTGCTTACAGGTAATTGACGCCCCCTAGTGGTTAAATGGTCTCCAAGCAGTGCTTCATTTGTGCTGGATCTTGCAGGAACAAGATCCGGCACCTCTCATATTTCAGGTACCTGTGTTCCAGAACTTATTTATGTGGATCCACCACCTCCTAGACGTCTTTTTTTGTAGGACACCAAAAGCTATTCATCCAGTGGCATCTCTGAGATTTTATGGTCCTTACTGCATTCATTAAAGCTAGGATTATTTTATTGTATAGAATTCTACTATGTTAGATGGACACTTGAAGCACTGTTGTGTCTATGCGTTCCAGGACCTTTTCCTTCACTGCCACTTGCTGGATCACCCCACCTTTAGTGTTCCATTACCTGATGTTTTACAAATGAAGCACTGTCTCCAAGTATTCCTTCCTAACACATTAGAAACACATTCCTATTATAAAATGCACTACATGGCACAGATGTGTGTTCTGCTTCGTATGTTTTGTGGGGAATTTGACTCATTTGTGCATCAAGTTAGTCCATTTCTGTTTGATCTGACATTAGGAATTTGTCGCTGGTCTGTGGATGTTATCTGATTGTACAGCTCAGAGTTTCCCATTAGTTCATGGGTTGTGCATGCTTGGCACTCACTCCATCAGTTACTTTTTCATTCACATTTTCAATGTTCCTCAAGTCATGACAGATCAAGGTTTATTTGTTTATGTGGTGCCTTTTACAGCAGATGTTGTCACAAAGCAGCTTTACAGAAAATCCAACCCCCCGAATGAGCCAGCCAAGGAAAACTCAGATCAAGAGGAAGAACCTCGAGAGGAACCAGACCAGACTCAAAAAGGGAGCCTATCCTCCTCTGGTGATAGTAAAACTAGTACAACAGCAACACAAAAATAACTGGATTTACAATTATATGTAATATTAAATGTAGTGTCTTTAAGTCCTATCAGAGTAACCGTGAGTAACAGCTCAGTGTTTTTGAGGCAGGAGGAGTAATGACTGATTCTTTGAAGAAAATGTTTGTGATTAAGTGCGAAGGCAGGATCTTCAGAGGGTCAGTGTCATGAAGGTCAGCTTTCCACTAAACACAGGAGCTCCATGGTGGGTAAACTGGTCCAGAATGCAGGCAAACAGCGCATTCTTAGTACTGGGCTTCCCAATTTCTTGTTTTGCTGCTTTGCCTGATGCTTTAAACAAAAGTTGTACTTATTCTTATAAAATACTTTAGTTGAAATGTTAATGGTACATGACCACAACCATTTAATGTATTTGCTTAACCACAATGTAAAAGTCAGGTTATGTTTGTAGTTATAGATCCTTCATAAGTAAAACTAGTTTTGATGCTATAGGTTTGATGGAAAATGATATATGACCATATGGCAACAGTGTGCAATAATGGATTTGCAGTCTGTGGTACATACAATGAACACAATGGCAGTTAACACAATAAGCTCTGCCGTTTCCACCATGCTTGCATACAGATGAATTCACCAAAATAATTATTCTCAACTCTCACATCATCACTGTCCAAAGAAAAACATGTTCAGTCTTGTCTAGTTTTATTTATGATTTGAATGCAGCAGCTGCCGTTTACATTGTGTGAAAGTTTCACTATGAATGGACCAATAGAAATGCTTCAAAATAGCTTGGAAAATAATTCTGGTTCCATTGACTTACATTATAAGTAAATGAAGTTTTTGCCCTCTTTGTTTTTTGTCTTTGGAAATGTCCTGAAAATGAATTTGGCCAATGGCAGTACATTGCTTCGTGTTTTGCATTTCCATGGCATGTTTATGGCAGCAAATTATACCATTTTCAATATGAATATTCATGAAACCTTTTAATGCATAAATCATACACAATCGAGCCACATTATTATGACCACCAGCTAACATCCAGAGTAGCCGCCGTGTGCAGCTCAGACAGCAGCTAGACGGACTGGGAGACTCAACAAGGTCCTGGTAGGTGGTCACAGGTATCTGGAGCCATGCTGACAGTGCATTAGGTAAACACAAAGACTACATTTAAATGCTTTTGAAAAAAGTGCATCATAAAGTGTTTATTTATAATAAAAAAGTAAATAAAATGTTTAGTCTTGTTTACTGAGTTTCACATCTTAACAGTTTATCTCTCTCTTGTGTTCCTCCACACTTTCTCTTGTTCAGTGAGAGGAGTGAGATCTTGGTTGTCCAGCCTGGACTTTATATCTGGTCTGAAACTGTGTTAGGACCATTCTCACACACATATGAGATATCCAGAACGTTCTGTGTGGAGTGTGTATGTTCTCTCTGTGCTTGAGTGGGTTTCCTCCTGGTACTCCGGTTTCCTCCCACAGTCCAAACACATGCATGTTAGGTTGATCCTCACTCTAAACTGCCCGTAGGTGTGAGTGTATGTGTGTGTGAGTGAGTGTTGGCCATGTGATGGACTGGCGACCTGTCTATGGTACACCCCGCCTTCACCAGATGATGCTGGGATTGGCTCCAGCCGTCCGTGACCCTGACTAGCAGGATATGAGATACTAGGCTGCTTTTAATTAGCACCACTGTCTTAGAACATATGAGATGTTGGTTTGGAGCTGCCTGTTGGAAGTATAAACATCTCTGTCTCGCTCCATTTCTCGTTGAAAAGTCGACTTTTCTTTTTTTAGAGCACAACGTCTGACTTGCTTTATTCTCACTTCAGACTCCTTTGTGCGTGCCGCACTCCCGAATCTGCACAGATCTGATTGGCTGAGGAGGCGTTTGGTGATTTTACTATGCACGTGATTGGTTTGTAAGGTTACTGTTCAGCAAAGCTTAAAATGCACACTGTCAACATTAAATCCTTCTCAATAGTTTATCAGTTTGGGTCCAAATTGGACAACGTCGGGGTCCGGACCGGGACCGCGGTCCACCTATTAGTGACCTCTGGGGTACGTGATCTGCAAGGATGGATTCAGAGCTCTATAGGTTGAGAACGTCTTCCACATGGATGAGTTGGTCCAGAGAGTGCCATGAAAGCATTCCCCAGACCAGCCATGCACTGCGACCATCGAAAGTAGGACCTAATAATAAGACTTGACTGTATAAGTATCTATTGTTGCAGTGACATGAGGCTCAGTTATCCATGTAGTAAACACTGTTAATAGAGCTCTGTACTTATCAAGTATGTATTTTCATGTCTGCTCACCATCACCAGAAGGGTATGTTGTGTTGTTCTGAAGGACAGGGTGTCCATCTCAAGATTCGTGTTGCCGATTTTGGAACACGGGGCTGGATTCAGAGAAATGTGTCCGAGCATTTGGAAAGCCTAATTCTTGCAAGTAATCCTACTGTGCAGTTTTTCGTCAGCATAAAAGAATACAGACAAAAACACAGACTCAGATTCGGACAATATCAGAGAATCTACGAGGATTAAACGGTATTATTGCAGGCTGGTGACTCAGTAATATGCTAATACTTTTATCTGGACTAGGAAACTCATCTTCCTGCCTCACAAGGGAGGAGGAGGAGGCGGGAAACAAATCAGGCTGCCTAAATCTTTCTTGTGCACCTCCTTTTAAGCACTGGTCATCTTAATCCCACTGTTCATGGCTCAGGCTACTGCTGTTGCTTGTGACTCAACTACATTCAGTAGTGTCTCAGTAGTGACTGTACTGAGATGCTCCTGAGATGTATAGTATGGTTGCTAGTTCCAGGTGAGGGGTACGTTCTAGCCACCCCCCCCATCCCACCAAGCAGATTAGTCCACACTGTCCGTTTGGTTAACGAATGAAATAGCGTCGCTCGTCTTTCTCTGACCTCTTCTATCTCTCTGGCTCTCTCTTGATTCTCTGCTGTTCTTTACTCCTCCTGCTGCCAGTCCAGCAGTTCTCTCTCTCTCTCTCTCTCTCTCTCTCTCTCTTTCTGTTTACCTTGGTGCCGCTCAGCCCCTGTCATCAGCACCAACCTCATTTCACTCTGAGTGTAATCTGAAATGTTCAGGATTAAAAAGGCCTCCAGCGGCCCCTAATTCCCTCATCCCCTGCCTTCCTCCCTCTCTCTCTCTCTCTCTCTCTCTCTCTCTCTCTCTCTTCCTGTCAGTAGTCCCCTCCCTCCTCTCTCTCTCTCTCTCTCTCTCCCTCTGTCAATCTTTCTTTTAGCCCCCTCATGTCTGCCCATCTCTCTCTCTCTCTCTCTTTACTTCTATCTCCTCCCTGTCACTGTCCCATCAGTCGTCTGTAGTTCTGTACACGGAGAGGCGGAATATTACAAGAAAGCATCCGAGAAATCCGTGAGGTTGGAGAAGCAACAGACAAAAGAATGGAGGGAGAGAAAGTGGACGTCAGACGCAGGACGAGAGTTTTCAGATTAGACTCCCAAAATGGATCCCACCGCTGACACCACAGAAGAGATACGGCTCTTTCCCCTGCGGGCTACAATTCATGGTCCTCGTTCTACCGGCTACCCTCTCATCATCGTCCTCATTATCCGTACTCTTAATATCATTACTCTGCAGTGCCCACTTTAGGCAGCGGGGTTGTCTGATGTGAGTTATTGCACTGCAGGAGGACTGAAGTTGGTGTAATATCCGATCACAGGAAGAGTGAAGGGTGAGCCAGGGAGGGTAGGGAGAGGGAAAGAGAGTGAAGGCAAGAGAGAGGTACAGCTGAGAACCGGGAATGGGAGCCAAGCCATCCAAAAGAGGAAGTATGAAGAAGGTAAGCAGTGCCTGTTTTTTTTAACTGAGCTGAAATAACTGACTGGGTTCAGTTGCTAGTAGCGAGCACGCTCAGATCTTTCTTTAGGCGTGTCAAGATATTAGGAAAAGTACTTTTTTAGACGTAGTTTTAAACAGTGCTTAATTTGTAAAACATCAGGTAATGGAACACTAAAGGTGGGGTGATCCAGCAAGTGGCAGTGAAGGAAAAGGTCCAGAAACGCATAGACACCACAGTGCTTCAAGTGTCCATCTAACATAGTAGAATTCTATACAATAAAATGATCTATTAGCTTTAATGACTGCAGTAAGGAGCTGCAACCATGAAGTCTCAGAGATGCCACTGGACGAATAGCTTTTAGTGTCCTACAAAAAAAAGATGTCAAGGAGGTGGTGGATCCACATAAATAAGTTCTGGAACACAGGTACCTGAAATATGAGAGGTGCCGGATCTTGTTCCTGCAAGATCCAGCAAAAATGAAGCACTGGTTTTGAACCTCCAGCTGTTTAAGTGTGAAAAGCAGGAAATCCGTAATTGCTCATGTGCTTAACTGTAAGCTACGGAATCCCTGTTCACCTTTAACCTGCACAGCTGGCTAATATCATTTCGCTCATTATAGTTATTGCGAGCGTGATGAACTCTAAGCTCAGTGTTTAAACACAGGTTGATTGCTGAATGAACAGCACCAGGCTTAGTGCTGAGTGGCTGAATGTGTGTGGGGTAACTGGGGCTGGCGTAGTAAAATAACTGAGAGAGGGGACATAGGATGACTGGGACGGTGAACGAAGTGGGACTGGGGAATAACAGGGACTGGGGTAGCTAAGACTGGGATGGCAGGGTTACTGAGCTGTAGATTTATTGGGACTGGGACATTTGGGGTACCTAGATTAGGGAAGGTGGGATAAATAGAACAATGATGGTGTCAAAACTGGGACTGGGCCTCCGAGGCAATTGGGACCGGGCAAATAGGGTGATGGGGAATTAGGGAAGGATAAATTGAACAATGATGGTGTCATAACTGGGACTGGGCCTCTGAGGCAATTGGGACTGGGCAAATAGGATGATTGGGAATGATGGAGCACCTAGGCCTGGGATAGTGGGGTATGTCAGACTGAAAAAGTGACTGGGATGGGTGTATAACTGGAACCTGGAGGGTTGAGGGGACTGCGACACTGGGTCTAAGATTGTGGGAAAAAGCAATTAGGGCAGTGGGGTAAATGTGAGTGGAACAATGGTTTCCCCATCTTTGGGATTGTTACTGTGAGCTAATTAGATCTGCACTGATGGGGTAAATGGGTTTAGGATGGTGGGGTGACTGGGACTGATAGTAGGTTGACTAGGACAGTAAAGTAACTAGACCTGGATAGATTTGTGACTTTTGAGGGCTAGAAAACTGGGGTGGTGAGGTAACAAGAATTGGGACCGTGGGGTAACTTGGACTGGCATCATGGCTTAAAAAGGACTGAGATCATAGAGTGACTAAGATTAGGACTGCAGATTCTCTGGGACTGGGTCAATGGTGAGGTAACTAGGACTGGGATGGCAGAGTAAATGGGATCAGCATGGTGAACTAACTGGGACGGGGTTAATGGCGTGAAAGGTGGCAGCAAGGTAACTGTGTTGTTCTACCTGAAGGGCAAGCCGCCCCTGGAGAGCGGCGCAGCCCCACTGGCGGCAGCGATGCTGGGGACAGTGCAGGGTGCAGGTGCTGAGGATGAGGAGGACGAAGAGTCGGGGAGTGAGCCGGAGTTTGATGAGCCACTATGTGCTCTGGTTCAGAACTGCTCCATGCTGCACAACATCGTGGGCCCTGCCTGCATCTTCCTCCGACAAGGCCTTGCTCAGGCCCAGCTTGTATGTGCCTATACACACACACACACATTACATAGACTTCTATTCATTTCCTGGAGACTTACCCAAACCTTAACTACTACAATCTTAACCATAACCGTCCCCTAACCTTAACCTTACCCTGCCCTTAAAACTTGATGATTTACATTGTGGGGGCCAACTGTATATGACCCCCCCAATGTGGCATAAACCTGGTACACACACACAGACACAGTTTGTAGTCCTGTCTTTGTTTTGGCTTTTTTCTTTTCACTGAGCTCAGCATGACTGTATCTAAATGCTGCTGTGCCACACTCAACCAAAACCTAACCATAAATCAGGGACCCCCACACAAATAAATAACAAATAAATTTAAACTTCCATTAGAAAACCGGTGTTATGATCCTATTCATCACTCTATCTCTCCTTATCCATTTACAGTCATCCCATCACTTCCATCAACAGGTCATCCCCCTTCAACCTGACTTCACCCCCTCCCACACCTCCTGAGCCCCAAGATTGGAGGATGCTGTGCCATCGTCCACTAATCAGCTCCTTCCTATGTGAGTTTGTTATTAGAAACTCTCTTCATTGCTTCTCTGCCACACTTTGCCAGAGTCCTCTGTAGATCGGGCTACTGCTGGATAGTCCAGTTGGTGGTCTATTGTGATTACCAGTGTATGTTTACTTTTATTTTTGTATAAAAGAGCACAAACTGGCATATGGCATAAAGATTTGTGCTGTGTTCAAGAGTCTGTTTCATTGAACTGTATTATATACATTACTGGAGTCTGTACTGAAAATCACTTCACATTTAGCAGAGAGATGACCAGTGAAGGTGCTCTGGGATGAATATCAGTGTAAAGTTATACTGATGGCTTTGACAGTTTACAGGCACTAATTGCTGTAGGCCATTAAGGAGGTGCTCTTCTTTACAGATGCCTGGTTCATCTTAAAGTCCTATAAGTCCTTGTGCTGACAGTAGAGGACAGCCAAGACTTCTTATTCATGCTTTATCTGTGGGTCACTGTGCTATACTATAGGACCCTCCTACAGAAAGTCTTAAGAAGATGATCAGTAGCGTAGTTCATTTCATTAGATTCCCCAGTAGTTTCTGGTGGCTTAGTTGCTTTTATTAACATGTGGTTTGAAAGAGTTTCCTTTAACTGGTAGTGAGACAAGGCGTGTCTATACTAAAGATTATTCAGTGCTATATTTTCCCTGCAGTGTAATGTCAGTGTACATTAAAAAACTTGTCTTACTATAGTCCCTTTCTGGTAGCATCTCTAATGGGGTAGTCGTGGGTTGAAGGTTAGGGATCCTGTCCTGTGACCAAACCAGCAGGTCCAGATGTTAACAAGAAGATGTACATTGTATTTACTGTTTCTATAAATAAACACTTTAAGATGCTCGTTTGTTGGTGTTTCAGTAGCTGATGGTATAAGATGCTGATACTAGGCTACTTCAGTAAACAGGATACACCACTGAATCAGAACACACCTTAGAGATGGTGACGGTCCGGACCGGCCTGAGGAGATCTCCTCTAACTGGACCATACTGAACTCTAATTAAATACCTCTCCCCTAGACCAACAGGACACGACTGAAGTGTCCTTAAGTGAGGCACCTTACCCCTCAACTGGGATATGGCTGCCTACTGTGGGTGTTTCACTGCCCCCTAGAGTGTATGTTCTGCATTTATGTGGATGTTTCACAGATGGGTTCAAATAGTTCTAAATTCAAAAAAATTATAATTCTAACTACTTCCATAAAGTGTAACAGATAGTATAGCTACACTTCAGAATTGAATTTCACCATTTATTTATTGAATTCCTGCATAAACCAATTGTAGCTATGTACACAAAGTCATTCAGAGTGGTTTTATATACGTGTATTATAGAGAAACTTCTTGACTCGTACCATAATGATGGGGATAGGAACCAGGGGTATACGCAGATATAGCTATAGATATAGTTTTATTTTTTTGTAATAAACCTCAAAACTCAAATAACCTGTGAGTAATGTTAATAATGGTGAAACGGTGATAAAACAATGTTTTAGTCATTGCATTGGAACCAATTTCAATTTTAGATTTTTATTTAGATTTGCCATTTTTGTTTGCATACAGAGAACTGTGACCTCCACATTTAACCAATCTGTGCAGGGAAACACTCACATACATACACACACACACACTAGTAAACATACACACACTTGGGGTTAGTGAGCACACTTACCCGGAGTGGTGGGCAGCCCTATCCACAGTACCCATGGATGAGTTTGATGTTGGGTGTCGTGCTCAAGGGCACTTCAGTTGAGTCCTGTTGGTCAGGGGTGTTTAATTAGAGTTCAGTACGGTCCAGTTAGAGGTGATCTCCTCAGGACAAGGTCCGGACCGCCATCATTTCTAACGTGTGTTCTGGTTCAGTGGTGTATCCTGTTTACTGAAGTAGTCTAGTATCAGCATCTTATACCATCAGCTACTGAAACACCAACACACCACACATACCGTTCAGTATATTTTAGTATATTTACTGTTTAAATGCTGAACTTAATAAATGCTTTTTTAAGTAAAAACAAGGGCTACATTTAAAATGCTTTTGAAAAAAGTGTATCATAAAGTGTTTATTTATAATAAAAAAGTAAATAAAATGTTTAGTCTTGTTTACTGAGCTTCACATCTCAACAGTTTATCTCTCTCTTGTGTTCCTCCACACTTTCTCTGGTTCAGTGAGAGAAGTGAGCTCTTGGTCGTCCAGCCAGGACTTTAAATCTGGGCTGAAACTGTGTTAGGACCATTCTCACACACATATGAGATATCTGGGTGGTTCTGTGTGGAGTGTGTATGTTCTCTCTGTGTTTGAGTGGGTTTCCTCTGGGTACTCTGGTTTCCTCCCACAGTCCAAACACATGCATGTTAGGATCCTCACTCTAAACTGCCCGTAGGTGTGAGTGTGAGTGTAAGTGAGTGTTGGCCATGCGATAGACTGGCGACCTGTCCATGGTGTACCCCGCCTTCGCTTGATGATGCTGGGATTGGCTCCAGCCCCCCATGACCCCGACTAGCGGGATGAAGAGGAAGATAATGGATGGATAGATGGATATGAGACACTAGGCTGCTTTTAATTAGCTCCACGGTCTCAGGACATATGAGATGTTGGTGTGGAGCTGTCTGTGGGAAGTATAAACATCTCTGTCTCGCTCCATTCCTGGTTTAAAAGTTATTTTTCGCCGTCGACTTTTCTTTCTTCAGAGCACGCCGTCTGACTTGCTTTATTTTCTGACTGCTGCTGCACAGATCTGATTGGCTGAGGTTACTGCGCCGCCCGTATACCGTAAAGACAAGAAAAGCTCCACCGCTTAAAATAAACACAGTCAGCATTAAATCCTTCTCAACAGTATATCGGTTTGGGTCCACACTGGACAACGTTTGAGTTCAAACCCGGACCGCGGTCCGCCTATTAGTGACCTCTGGTCTAGGGCATTGAACCAGTGACCTTCCGATCACAAGGCTGGTTCCCCAACCAATCCAGCTCACGACTGGCCCATTAGTTGTGTAACTGCTTTCTGTGATCTAGTTTTTAGAGGCATTAAACACTTCAGACGTCTGGTTCCTCTCACCACCACTCTAAACATCACTGAAACGTATACGTCTCTCTAACCTTGTTTGACCTTATGACTTTAAAGGTGTAGAAATGTTAACACAATCCCGGTTTTAGACTTTAGACATTAAAGATCAGAGTGGTTAACATTATTTGGACAATTGCTGTCTGTAAAACTGAGATGTGAAACTGGAGAACCTCTCATGGCCAACAGAGTCTGACTGCCGTTTGGGATGACTGTGCATCATTTAGTGTAATGATGTCATCGTGACTGTGGAGTACAGACGGGTAATACGTGTAACAGATGCTTGTGAGATAGTGTAGCACTTCCAAAATTGGAAAGTTAGGAGAAACTAAAGTCCCTGGCACTTTAATATTTCATATCAATATTCACATCTGCACAATAATCTCACAATCCTTTTTTGCATGGCTAGTGTGCTTCGCCCACTCACTCCACCGAGATTCCTGCATAGAGATTACACTGATCTCTCTCTCTCTCTCTCTCTCTCTCTCTCTCTCTATTACTTCGCACCCTTTTGCAGTTCAGTGTCGTTTCACCATCATAGGTCTGCAGAATCAAACTGATCTGTCAGACGATAAACATTCCAGAAAATTTAGTTCAACTCTGAGTTGTGTAAGCACGCTGGTGTTGGTCCAGGTCTGTGGGCAGACGCTCCGAAAAGGCCCTTTAAAACCCCCAAAATCTTTTGAGCTCCATTTGTTGCCTGGCAACTCGGGCCTGTGTAATCTGTCCAGTGTAGTCACCCCTGGGTCACTGTGCTCAACTGCTGCTTCGCCAGTTCACAGCAGTAATCAGCCTAAACATACAGCGACGGAGCCACAACGCCCCCCTCAGATACTGCCAAAACACAGGCTCAGGCCATCACGGCACAACCTAAATCACACCAGCTCTCCTACTCAGCACCCTTATGTAATGCATAAATGATATTTATTTATTTGGTGAAGCTTCAAAGCGTGTTGGAAATGGATTTTTCTGTTTACCTCCCGACGCAGACACGCACGCACGACTCTTCTCGAGGCCGCAAGGTTTACTTCTCAGGTCGGACAGCTCTTGAGGGCTTTCAGTTCAAACAGCACAGTTCAAATTTATAGTGGTCAGGCTATAAAGGACCCCAGGGTGACTTCTAAGCAACTGCAGGCCACAGTGGCTAATGCTTATATTCAACATCAGAAGAACACTGAGCAACAATAGTGTGCATAAGAGGGTTGCAAAAAGAACTCACTGCTCTCCAAAAAGAACATTGCAGCCCATCTGCAGTTTGCTAAAGATCTCATGGACAAGCCAGAAGGCTATCATACCAAGGTTTTCCAGAGAGATGAGACCAAAATAGATCTTTTTGGTTTTAAATGAGAAGCATTATGTTTAAAGAAAACATTGCACTCCAGCATTAAAAAACATCATCCTTTCTGTGAAACATGGTGGTGGTAGTGTCCTAGTTTGGCCCTGTTTTGTGGCATCTGGGCCAAGACAATACATTTTCTCGATTAACATCAGTGTTAAAAGTAATATAAATTTTATATTTGGGAACAAAGGCGTCAAAAGTATTCACACCAGTGCTTATCATACACGGCACGAAGTCCTATGTTGGTACAACCTAAACTAAACTAGCAACTGAACTAATTTATTCAACCTAATAATATAGTTTGAATGATTCTTTTAATCAAAGTTTTGAGTGGAGTAAAACTGGTTCAGTGGCTTGTACAGGAACTACATGTTACTACAGGTATTACCAAAGGGTTTCACATAATAACCTTATAACACCTTATAACACACTATCTAATCTAATTATGGATTTAATAGATTATAGATTTAATAGAAAATAGATTTAATAGATAAATTACTTCTATATATATATATATTAGGTTCTATGTCCCCAAAGATCTGTGCGGTCCTAGGGTTCTATGTTGAGTTCTTCATATGATGACACCACTGCAACAAATGGTTTGTCAGTGCGAGCTTAAAATGTTCTTTATATGTAGGTCCTTTTCAGGTTGATATATTCATATGTAGGTCTATATATATATATATACGTATGTATGTATAGGTACATATTTTGCACTTTGTACTTTGCACTTGACTTTTGACTTAAGAAACCTGTCCTCAAGATCAGGGTTAATGTCAAGTGATCATTTAAGGTCATGTAGGCTAAAAATTTACAGACTAGACTTTAGAAATACAGGATCTTAAGGAATATAAGATCCTGGAAATGTAGGGCTGTTTCCTAGAAATGTCCATGGGTGATCACCTGGGGTTGCTAGATAACTCTTACTTCATATTCCTAACTAAGAAAACTTTAAGAGGGAGTGGCAACAGTGATGCCACATAAAGATGCAATTCAGATGATGGAGGGGAGTCATAGATTGGAAAATCCCAATAGTGCTGCACAATTCCTTGTTTTTTTTCTCTTTGAATTATTTGTTTTTAAACTGCTTTCATTAATATTGAATGATTTCTGAGTTCATAACATCATCATTCTGTATTTGGTTTTGTCTATCCAGCTCATGAAGGTGTGTTTGTACTACATACATATAAAACATATGAATTAGAAACCAATTAATTCATACTGCTGCATTTTTGTGGGCCCATTACATCATCACCATCTTTCAGTGACATACAAATACAAGTATATGTACTTATACAATACAGTGATTTTCAATGGTTTCGGCACCCCTGGTCAAAATATCTGTCACTGTGAGTAGCTAGTCAGCTAAACGATGGCCTGATTTCTAAAAGGCATAAAGTTCAATATTATTTTTTTCTTTTTAGATCAATTTTTATATATTTTATCTGTTAAATTTTCAAAAGATAAAAAGCCTGAAGCAAATGTTTGGGCACCCTGTACTGTCCTGATAACTCCCTCTGTCTTTTTTTTCATCTCCCTTTGGGCAATTTTCACCCAATCCTCCTGGCAAACAGCTTCTAGTTCTACAAGATTCTTAGGCTGCCTTGTATGTACTGCTGTTTTGAGGTCTATCCACAGATTTTTGATGATGATTAGATCAGGGGGCTATGAGAACCACGGCAAAACCTTAAACTTGCTTCTCTTGAGGTCATCCATTGTGGATTTTGAGGTGTGTTTAGGATCATCATCATGTCGTAGAAGCTCCACTTTTCATCTGCTTTAAGAATTTGCTGGTATTTAATATCAGTCAGGCATTAACCACCACTGCCCAAAACTTGACCCACCAACCACCAACAATGTAGCACAATCTCCAAACATACCTTTACTCGCTGCAGCCAAACAACTCTATTTTCACTTCATCAGGCCACAGGACTGGTGTCCAAAATGTATGAGCCTTGTTTACATGCTTCGTCACAAACTACTGTTGCCGTAAAATTGAGGACACAGGAAACGTTTTCCCTTTTTCCGACTCTTCCATGAAGGCCATAATTGTGCAGGTGTTGCAGAACAGTAGATCAGTGCACCACCACTCCAGAGGGTGTTTCCGAAGATGCTTTGCAGTAGAGAACTTCTCACAGAAAGCTTTCTGTTCTCATTTTCTTCAGAATGTTTCATCTTTAACTTCATGCCTTTTGGAGATCAGTTTACCTTCTACTTTCTTAACTATTCACAGTAACAGAAGGTTTGTTCAGGATGCCCAAGCTGCATGTCACTGTATGGACGCATTGTGTTCTCATGTATGTGTTACTGTGTGTCCTAACTTCCTGTTTGTGTCTGTGTCTACTTGTAATCGGTAATCAATCACAGGACAGAGATCTGCGGCCAGAGGAAATTGAAGGTACAGAAATACAGTGAGCTGCAACACTGTGTTGAACCCCAAACCATTACAGAGAGAAGCTCCATAACCAGCATTATACTGACAATTACTGACCTGCCCAAGCAGCTAAGCTCCCTTTTTAGCTACTGGCTCAATCCTCTATCCACCCCCTCTTTCCACCCCCCTCCCCACTATTGCTCCCCTCTTCTCATTCTGTCCAAACTGACTATCCACCCGACTGTGACACTGTAAAACTCCTTCTCCTGCAACTCCACCCCCACCTTCTTCAGTGTTCTCCACCTGCAGTCTGCAGAAACATTATGTTTCAATGTTATCAGCCTCTATCTCTCTCTCTTTCTCTCTCTCTTTCTCTCTCTCTCTCTCTCTCTCTCTCTCTCTCTCTCTCTCTCTCTCTCTCTCTCTCTCTCTCTCTCTCTCTCAGAGCTAAAAGAAGCCTTCAGGGAGTTTGATAAGGACAGGGATGGCTTCATTAGCTGTAAGGACCTGGGCGAGTGCATGAGGACGATGGGCTACATGCCCACAGAGATGGAACTGATAGAGCTCAGTCAGCAGATATGTAAGTGGAGTGAAGTTCCTATTCTGGAAAACTCCAGCTCTACTGGAAAATCACCACCACTTTAAAAAAAAAACATAATATGTCACATAATATTTCATAATATGTAACCTACTTGTATAGAATTATTTAAACATATTAATTCTGTCCAACAGGATTCATACAAATTGTTTACAGAAGGATGGAAATGACTAATAAGACTATATAACATTGATAATGTCATTAAAACAAAGTTAGTATCTTCTATATTTTTTTAAATGTGGTTTAAATCCTGGGACAGGTAACAGACCGTGGAGATATTTATTGCTATATATGCATATAATATAACTACGTTTGTGAGCACTTTTAGAATTTTCTATATTCTTCAAAACATTTGACCTAAAACTTCATCAGATTTTCTTGAATCATCAGAAGTCCTAAAACTAGATGAAGAGAACTAAGTACATATCTGTGAGGGTAAAAGTATGTGAACCTCTAGGATTAGCAGACAACTTGAGGGTAAAATTAGAATCAGGTGTTTATAGTCAATGGGATGAAGATCAGGTGTGAGTGGTCCTGTTTTATTTTAAGAACAGATATCTATCAATGTCTGATCTTTACAGCACATTGCTGTGGGAGTGTATCATGGCACAAACAAAGAAGTTTTCTCAAGAGTTGTTGATACTCATCAGACTGCAAAGGGTTCCAAAACATCTCTAAAGAGTTTGGTCTCCACAGTCAGACAGACTGTGCATAAATAGAAGAAATTCAAGACCACTGTTACCCTCCCTAGGAGTGGTCCACCAACAAAGATCACGCCAATGAGCAAAGTGTGTAACAGTCACCAAGGTCACAAAGGACACCTAAGCAACCATTTCTAAGCAGCCTCGCTTGCAAGGAGAAACCTACTGCTCTCCAAAAAGAATGCTACTACCTGTCTACAGTTTGCTAAAGATCACATGTACAAGCCAAAAGGTTTTGTGGACGGATGAAACCAAAATAGATCTTTTTGGTTTAAAGATAAGTATTATGTTTGAAGAAAAGAAAACACTGCACTCCAGCATAAACTCCTCATCCCATCTGTGAAACATGGCGGTGGTAGTATCATGGTTTGGCCCTTGTTTGCTGCATCTGGGCCAAGACAGCTAGCCACCACAGCTAGAACAATGAATTTTGAATTCTACCAGTAAATTCTTAAGAAAAAAATGACCAGTGTGTGAACTTAATCACAAAAGACCGTGGGACATTCAGCCCAACAACAACCCAAAGCACACAAGTCGTCCTACCAAAGAGGTTTAAAGTAGAATAAAGTTAATATTTGGGAATGACCAAGTCAAAGTCCAGACCTTAGTCTAATAGAAATGTCTCAGAAGGACCTGAAGTGAGCAGTTCTGGCATATTATCATTTTCCACTCTGCCTATAAATGATCATAAGTGACAATGCTTTGCTTGTTTGCTGTCATGTTCGTGTTCACTCTGGCTGTAAACAATAGTAATGAATGCTTGTGTTTTCTAGGTGGGGGCCGAGTAGACTTTGAGGACTTTGTGGAGCTGATGGGGCCTAAAATGCTGGCAGAGACGGCAGATATGATTGGAGTGAAGGAGCTGAGAGATGCTTTTAGAGAGGTTAGTTTAATAGTGAACCATGATGAATAAGTTTTGGATATAAAACAGCAAAAGCACACAGTTAATTATTGCTGGGATTCACAATATTTACCACATTCTGTAATATCACAGCAAAATAGATTTATAAATGCATACGTGATATACTCTATATAGAAGAAAAGTATCAGGACATCTAAACTTCTACACCTACAGGAGCTTTTAGGACCTCCTAAAAACTCCTATTAAAATGGAGTTTGTCCTGCTTTGCAACTATGACTGCTTATGGGAAGCGATGTACAAGGACTAAGGACTAAAGAGAGTGTTGGTGGGAATTTCTTGCCCAGAAGATCAATCTCTGTTCTAGTTCAGCCCAGGTGTTGAATGGTGTTGAGGTCAGGGCTCTGTGTGGGCCAGTCAAGTTCTTCCACACCAAAACTTACCCAACCAGCCTGTATGGAGATGCTTTTGTCACTGAGAAACAGTCGGTTATGCTGGAACCGGGAAATTCTTTCCCATAAGGTTCCCACAAATTTTTCGGTTTTGGTCTCCCGAAGCATTACGATTTCCCTTCACTGAAACTAAGGGTTCTTAGCCCACCCCTGAACAACAACCCTATAGCATAATCATCCCTCCTCCACCAAACTTTATAGTCACAGTGCAGTCAGGCTAGTAACATTTTCCTGGTGTTCTCCAAACCCAGACTCGTCCCTCAGACCACCAGATAGAGAAGCGTGAATGCTCACCCCACAGAACACATGTCCACTGCTTGAGTCCAGCAGCAGCACTTTACAGCACTCCATCCAACGCTCTGCGCTGTGCTTAATGATTTAAGGCTGCATGTAACTGATCAGTCACGGAAACCCAGCCATGAAGCTCCACAGTGTTAGTGCTGATGTTAAAGCCAGAGGAGGTTTGAACTCTGCAGTTACTGATCAGCAGAGCATCTGAGACACCCTCTGTAACTTTACATGGTCTAACACTCCATGGCTAAATCAGTAGCCTTCCCGTAGCCTGTAGAACTGCTGTATTAATCTCACTGACGATCCTCTGTGTTTGTTAGCACTCATGGCTAAAGCTAACCACAATTTAGTGAATCATTTACTCTCCCACCTGAATACAAGGCACTATTATACGATCAATAGGTGCTCCATGCAAACTAGGACAGTATGATGAAGTGTGAATCATTTGTGGAACGATTACTTTGTAGAGAGCACTACATACGGCAACAGACTATGAGATGCTAACACTCACAGCATTTATGTTAGCAGCCACAGAAAGAGTGTTTTTGCTCGTATCGCAGTTACAGCCGTGGCTGGTGTAAATTCATCATTATATGAAAAATCATTTGCACTAGGTTATGAAGTTATTGATCTGTAAGGCTTTGCTCCAGTGTGCTGGTTACATGACCACTTAGGATGTGTACAAAATCCTGTTGTATCAGTGCTACCTGCGCTATCCACGTAGATATACAGTACTGTGTATATCTGCACTTTACATACTTCATATACTTCGACGTTTTAGGCACTTAGAAACATTATTACATTAATTATTACATTTAAACAGTTTTAATAGAGTAAGTAGTGCTTTTCCATACGTCAGTGTGTTTATTTAACCCTTTACAAGCTTCTCCTTCTATAAACAACCCAGTATTATTTACAGCTCTCATCTAATACCTGCTTTGACTGCTCAGTACTTCATTAAGCTAAATCAAGATTACTGCTGAAGGAACTGAACACATTCATACAATGTCTGGGGCGTCCAGGAGAAATCTGGAACCTAACTTTGTTCTTCAAACTGGAGCTCAAGATATGATCTACTTCTCTCACAATAAGATATTCATGTTACTTTGTATTGTGTGTAGGATTATTTACATCTGTTCTAATCAGATCTGGTATTGAAATACACGTATTGATTAGATAAAGGCTTTTAAACTACCAGCTCAAGTGTCAACTTTCATTTTCTGAGCTGCTTTGGTTGCATTATAATAGCTACTGGACTTCATCTCTAACCAACTTTCTCTTTTCCTTCTCTCTCTTGTCTTCTCTCTCAGTTTGACTCTAACGGCGATGGTCAGATCAGTCTAGCTGAGTTGAGGGAGGCCATGAAGAAACTGATGGGTGAGCAGCTAAATGCCAGGGAGATCGACGAGATCCTCCGAGATGTGGACCTGAACGGAGATGGCCTTGTGGACTTCGAGGGTGAGTTTATTCCTATCTCAGTGACGGCTTTGGGTTTAAATAGATCACATCATAATCAGTGTAAAATTAATTATTGTAAAATTCGTATCTAAGGATACAAATACTACATATATACTACTGTGAAAAATTCTTAGACCCCTAAGAGGATTGTTTAAAAGCCTATTGTTTACTTGTATCACAGCCTTCTAACACATAGCATGGCTCAGAATTAACCCTTGTGTTTTCTATGGAGTTCAATGGGAACTGTTGATGTTGTAAACATTCGCAGTCAGGAACATATTTACAACCACTGTTTTTGTTCATGAAGTAATAAATGAGAATTAAAATAATGATTTAAAATCAAAAACGAGATTTTTAATGAACACTTAAAACATTAAATAATTAAATAAACTGATTTTAATACATTTACCAAAGAGACACTCAGCAGTACATACAGTAACATAGGAAATGAATATGGGACAAGTTTGAGCCATGTTATGTAATAGAAAGGGGTTTGCTTAGCTTGTGCATGAAAGGGTTAATACTGTTGTTCTTTTATTGGACAGGCCAAATGCCATGTAGGCCCTGATTTGGGTTGCCTTGATTTATATCTGTGCTGGTGTCATATGGCAACTCCTCTGTGTGTGTGTGTGTGTGTGTGTGTGTGTGTGTGTGTGTGTGTGTATGTGGTCATGGAGAATATGAGTAAGGTGTAGACCTGGTGACAATAGAGGACAGTCAGCATCGGAAGGAAGAGGGGAAGGAAGGTCGGGGACAGGGTGGAGGGGAACAGCAGCAGATGATAAGCCCAGGCAGACAGAGATGCTTCATTACTACAGAGTAGAACGAAAATCTCTTATGGGCTGTGACTATTTTCACCCCTTTGTTCGGAAGTGACCCTGTATTGAACTTAAATGTCTTCTATCTCTCGTCCTTGCAGAGTTTGTGCGGATGATGTCTCGCTAGACCACTCCTAGACATTTACTATCATCATCATCATCATCTGCCATCGTCCTGTGAAGAAGGAAACATTGCGGGTCTAAAACAGAATCATGTATTTGTATCGCTTGTTTGATCTGTTTCACACAGACTGTGAGTTTTGGAAATCATTTCTTTGGAAATATAATTTCTCACATGAAGGTTAATGCTTACAATGTTAATAAATCATCTCCCATAAGTACATTCTAAAATTCTTTATACCACAAATGAAAGTTTTTCTCATTTCAGTTCATGGTTCATGGTAACCGCTATCAGGTGTCAGTGCACTCGTATCATGCATATCTCTGTAAATACTGTTGTAGATGTACTTTTTGTACTTTTGCGCTGTATATTATGAGGAATTGCTTCATTTTGTTTTACATACATGTTTTCATATACACTCGCCGTCCATAACATTAAAACCACCTCCTTGTATCTACACACTCTGACCATTATATCAGCTCCACTGACCATACAGGAGCTACACTTACAGACTGTAGTTCATCTGATTCTCTGTATACTTTATTACTCTATTCTTTAATGATCAGGACCCCCACAGGACCACCACGGAGCAGATACTATTAGGGAGGTGGATCATTCTCATCACTGCAGTGACACTGACGTGGTGGTGGTGTGTTAGTTAGTGTGTTTTGTGCTGGTGTGAGTGGATCAGACACAGCAGTGCTGCTGCTGCTGGAGTGTTTAAACACCTCAGTGTCACTGCTGGACTGAGAATCGTCCACCAACCAAAACTATCCAGACAGCAGTGTCCAGATGAGCTACAGTCTCTGACTTTACATCTACAAGGTGGACCAGCAAGTAGTAGGAGTGTCTAATAGAGTGGACAGTGAGTGGACACAGTGTTTAAACACCCCAGCAGCAGCACTGCTGTGCCTGATTCACTCACACCAGCACAACACATTCTAACACACCACCACCATGTCAATGTCACTGCAGTGCTGAGAATGATCCACCCCCCTAATAGTAGCTCCTCTGTGGTGGTCCTATGGGGGTCCTGATTGTTAAAGAACAGAGTAATAAAGTATACAGAGAATCAGATGAACTACAGTCTGTAAGTGGAGCTCCTGTATGGTCAGAGGAGCTGATATAATGGACAGTGTGTGTAGATAAAAGGAGATGTTTAATGTGGTTTAATGTTATGGCTGATCAGGATAGTACTGTGCGAAAGTCACCTGAGATAATAAGTATTTCTTTTAATTCTTAAAACATCATGTAACAGTTTCTGTTCCCACTTTATATTAAGTGACTGTAATAACTGTAACACATGCAACTGCAGTGAATTACTACTGATGTAGTTACTGCATTTATTAATAACTGGAAATGCAGTTGTTTCATTGTTTTTGTGTGGGGCACCATTAAGTAATTACATGAGGCAACAAACAGACTAATACACAGTTATTAGAGACACTTAAACTTCTGTACTCGTCTATAAACTCTAAATAGTCTAGAACCTGCTACATCACAGAACATCTCTCGGTTTATGTTCCAGCTGCTGATCTTAGATTTGCAGATACTGACCTTCTGTACAAACACCTTCAGTAACATACAAAGAACCTGGAGAGACTCTTTCAGCTCTTCTGCTTCTAAACTGTGGAGCTCAGTTCAGCTTCTATTAGACAGTCGAGTTCAGTTTCTGTTGTTACTAATGAAAACTGTCTGTAGAGCACTTTGAGCTGTTGCTGGTATGAAAAAAGTGCTCTATAAATAAACATTGTTTATTATTATTATTATTATTATTATTATTATTATTATTATTATTATTATTAATAATAATAATAATAATAATAATAATGAATATAACATGGGACCAAAATCTTTACTTAACTAGAAGCTTAGATGATTTCTTCTGGATGGTCCCAGCCATCACATTCATTCAGTAACTTACATCATCACTGAACAGCCAAACCAAATATTGAACGACAATGCTGGTCATGTTGGAGGAGAGGAATTTCATTGGCTACACAAAAACACCAACTGTGTCCATTAATATTATTTGGATTTATTCCAATGTTACTGTTGATTTCTGAGTAAATAAACATACACAGCTTAAACAAATAGCTTTTAAAAATGACTATCTCAGGTCACTTGGGCACAGTATTAGATATTGTTGCTGTTGGGACAAAACATATTTCTGTTTTCGATGTTGACCTTTAATTTTTTTTGCTTAATTTGAGATTGCCCTTTCATTTTTAATTTATAACGATGAACAGACAAGCAGAATATATTATAAATTAGCAGAATATATTATAAATTAGCAGAATATATTATAAATTAGCAGAATATATTCCTTAGATTTATTTGCCTCACCTGTGAAGCAAGATACCTTTCTGGCGATATGAAGTTTTGGACCCACAGTGATCGTACCACAGCACAAATAAGTGGATCACCTACTGACGATGCAGTTATACTGGAAGGCTTCATATTCAGAATGAGAGTGACTTATACACTCAGCTAATGCTGGTGAAGACCCTACAGGGCACATGTATGCACTTATATGCAGTATTAACTATGCAGTCTTTATATACCTCCCATTAACGTCCCCTTTTTAACAGGACACACTGCGCGTGTAGATCTATTCACTTTCATTGACAACAACTAATGCAACGTGACTGATTTTATATAAGAGTCTTTTATGGGACTAATGAGAGATATGCCATTCCATAAGTGGGCAGATTACAGTGGATCTAGCTTACTCCAGCCAGCAGAACAATTAAATACGATGTCGTTCCTTGTATTCGGCTGAGCCTGTGAATTCATCCGTGATTAGAATTCAGCATCTCGGACATTTGATTGAATGGACTGGTGTTCAGAGGCAGCTCTAAATGTCAGTGTCGGCATCTGCTGAGCCTGTTTTGGTCTGCCCGACCGCAAGTGACCATATACGGGACGTCTCCTTTTTCTGTAACGCTGCAAGAAGGCACCTCCAGGCATGCGGCATAGAGTTTTTGGAACTCTTTTGTTTCCTTCCAGTAAAGACGGAATATGAATGATAAGGATGGGTTCCA
Organism: Megaleporinus macrocephalus; assembly: GCA_021613375.1. NCBI lineage: Eukaryota > Metazoa > Chordata > Actinopteri > Characiformes > Anostomidae > Megaleporinus > Megaleporinus macrocephalus. The sequence continues at coordinate 6,082,462 of CM038706.1, read as the reverse complement.
GATAACTGCATGGAATTACATGGAATTTGAGGCTCAAAGAGAATTCCAGCTAGTTTTAATGTCAACAAATGATGTCAAATGATGCATTGTAGAAAAGGACTGACCTAGAGTTGATAGCATCTATACATATATATGCAAGTCTGAGGCACCTAAGCTGATCGTTTAAAAGCCTTTATCTGATCACCACCAGATATGATTAGAACTGATGTAAATAATCATACATACAATACAAAGTAACATCAATATGTTATTGTGAGAGAAGTAGATCAGATCTTGAGCTCAAGTTTGAAGAACAAAGTGTAGTTCCAGATTTCTCCTGGACGCCCCAGACATTGTATGAATGTGTTCAGTTCCTTCAGCAGTAATCTTGATTTAGCTTAATAAAGTACTGAGCAGTCAAAGCAGGTATTGGATGAGAACTGTAAACAATACTGGGTTGTTTATAGAAGGATAAGCTTGGAAAGGGTTAAATAAACACACTGACACATGTAAAAGTACTACTTACTGTAATAAAACTGTTTATATATTTGAAAAGTGTTTTGTTGAGCACATAAAAGCTTTAACATAGCTTGTTAAATATAATAATGTATCCACATGCCTCAACCATTTGATCCATTCAGAGAATTTGGCAATGATACTGTTAGTTTGATTGAATCTGCCACTGCAGGAGTTACAGCGTGTACATAATGGCCAATCTGAGATTTGAGTTGATGTATTGAGTTGAGTTGATGTATTTTCTATTACTAGAAACTCTATTACTAGAAACTCATTCACAGCACAATTTATACAGTAAAAGCTTATTAATGTTTAGTATAAGCACCAACAATAATGATAAAGTGTGGCGGATGTGTGACTAATGTGACTAATTAGGTTATTTCTGGTTCTAAAAGGTCTTTTCTGAAACAAACTGAATGAATATTTTTGTAAGACCGTGTTCTTCACCAGTCATGCTTACAGTAAAAAGATAAAAAGATTACACCACCTCCTACACATACCTTACCATCCGGACTGGATGTTTACGAATTGCCTTCTAGGTCAAAGCTATCATCTCTATCATCTCATCAGTGCATTACTATATCATCGCTGTCCAAAGAAAAACGAGTATCTTCAAAATAGCAACTTTACAGGAGAGACCAAAACCTTTCAATGTAAGTCAATGGAACCAGAATTATTACCAGGCTGTTTTTGGTTTTCTATTGGTTCCTCCATCATTACATTAGCACACAATCAGCAGGTGACCCTTTCAAATGTATAAAAATAAAACAAGTCAAAAATGAGACACATGTTTTTGTTTGGACAGTGTTCAGTGGCTTTTAGTGCCAAATAATATAATAATTCTCCTTAAATGCATTTATGATTTATAATAACACAGTATAGTCTTACAGACCCCAGGACCATAAATGGTTGGACTGGGTTCGTGTCTAGTGAACTTAAGCTCATGATTGGATGGTGAGCTTGAGATGATGATGACCGAGAATAGTGATTAATTTCTTTCATTCATGAGATTTTCACTGAGTTACATACAGTAGCTCATATAATGACTTACTTTGAGTCATCAGTGAATGATTTCACTAGAAAACCGGAAGCTAGGGATGATATTTCAGTCACACACCTGCACAAATCACCAGCCTACCTGCAGGTACCTGTACACAGCGGGGTGCTGTGTCATTCAGAGTCATTCAGAGTGATGCAGTGGTCACAGTGTCTACAAAGTGATTAGAAATATGTTTTTTTCCTACTATACAGTACTGTAAAGGACATTATTCTATATAAAACATTTTTCAGGACTGGAAGCTTTTATTTACTCAGCAAAACACTCTTTATATTAAATATTCAAACAGTATTAATAGAGTAAGTAGAGCTTTTACATACATCAGTGTGTTTATTTAACTCTTTCCAAGCTTTTCCTAAACAACCCAGTATTATTAACAGTTCTCATCTAATACCTGCTTTGATTGATAAGTACTTCATTAATCTAAATCAAGATTTGCTGCTGAAGGAACTGAACACATTCATACAATGTCTGGGGCGTCCAGGAAAAATCTGGAACCTAACTTTGTTCTTCAAACTGGATCAAGATCTGATCTACTTCTCTCACAATAAGATATTCATTTTACTTTGTATTGTATGTATGATTATTTACATCTGTTCTAATCATATCTGGTGGTGAAAATACACTTATTGATCAGATAAAGGCTTTTAAACAATCAGTGCCTCAGACTAGTACACGGTGCTGTACTATTTTGTATGTACCACTCTGAGAAGGGTTCCAAGGCTGACAGTTTGAGGCCAAAACCTCAGAACTTCTGTCTCAGGCATTACTGGGTCATCTGTGCAATCATGCATCTTCCCAAAGTTCTAGTCCGACGTCTGTGTGATTTATTCATTCCAACTTTTGAATTACAAAAAGTGTAATAGATGTCATTCAGGCTTAGTTGGAGATACTGTTTATATCATCACAGTTCAAAGAAAAACATGTAACTATCTCCATTTCTGTCAATTTTTATATTTTTGCATCATCTGAATGCCACCACTGCTGTTTTCATTACATGGACCAATAGAAATACTCCAAAATGACTAACTCATTCTGGTTCCATTGACTTACATTAAAAGACATTAAAAAGTTGCCATTTTGGACGATATGTTTTGTTTATGTCCATCAACTCTCCTCTGTACCCAACTGCTCCTAGATGACTCTAATTTGATGCTCAGTTTACTAAAAACGAAAGGTTTTGATGGCAACCGTTTCAACTGCAGCCCAGAAATCAATCTTGAGAGGCTGGTTTGAACCAGATCTTTCTTAGAGCGTCACACCAGCACTAGTTAGTCAGTTAAAACGGACTCTGGTTCATTTGCACTCTTGGTGCGGTTCGTTTTGGCAGGTGTGAAAACAGTAATCACACTCGGGTGCGCACCAACTGCACAACCGCACCGAGACCCTCGAGAGGAGGTGGTCTTGGTCCAGTTCCAAACGAACTCCGCAGCGGTTCCTTTGTGGTGAGAACATGATCTGACCTTGATCTGACCCAAGTATTAGATGTACTCCACAAGTTTGATCTAAACATCTCCTGCAGCCAGGTGTGTTTGCATTATGGGATGCGGCAGATGGCGTAAACAGAGAACTGGAGAACTGTAGCAGCTAACAGGGCGAGGATGATGAAGCGAGGTCTCTCTTGGACTAGCAGTGAGGGACGTTGTCTACTTGATGTTTGGAGTGAGCTGGGTGGTCTGCAGGTGGACTGTAGTTTGGTATATTATTAGATTATTATTACAGCTATGAACAGATGCTGTCTCTGCTGCTGCTCCGTGATACGCTCTACAAGAAATGTGCAGTAGTTTGGGAAAACCGGATCTTCTCCCTGTGTTTACTTTCTACCAATCAGAGGAGATGATGTGCTCACATGGTTTGTTGGGAGGCATTTTGGTGTGTTTTGGTTTTTGTCTGTGTGAAAACAAACTTAACCGAGGAGGAAACGCTCCAATAAACCAACTCATTAACTGATCCGGACCAGAGAAACTAACTACAGGTGTGAAAACGCGCGTAGTCACAGTTTTGCTGTGAATATTTTCTGACCATTCTTATTCTGGAGTGAGCAGCAGTCAAATTTTATAATGCTAGGGCTACATTACAACATAAATAAATAAAATAACATACATTTTAAAAAAAGTATCTCCAAAATAGTGACTTTACAGGAGAGACCAAAAACATTCTTCACTTCCAATGTAAGTCAATGAAATCAGAAACTTTTACAAGTGATTTTGGAACATTTCTATTGGTCCATTCATCATGAAACTTTCACAGGTTTTAAAGAGTCGTGTTCTAATGATATAGACAAATAAAAATCAACAAAGATTTGTTTTTTCTTTGGACAGTGATGAACACTTCATCTATTTCTTTAGTTATTTACAACATATACAATCCTCACTCCGTTCTTTTACCTCTTTGCTATTGGATTATGCATTTTTTTATTATTTACTAAATGAAAAATCAATAACAGCTATATAAAAAGCCATGTCCTAGGCATTGAGCATCACATTTGTAACCACTGTAATAGTAATGTCCTGAAACAAACATTTTAGTGGCAGTAAATTCTTCTATCACCTGCACTGTGAACAGTTCTGACTCTGAAAGTGTCTCTAGAATGAAGCATTTCACTTTGAATCACATGGTTTACATGTCAGCCGTTTAATTTCCAGTAAAATATTAAGGAATTGGTGGAATTCCTCTTTGAATGAACGTTTCTTCTTTTATTTACATCAACATTTTATAGGATAAAACAGATTTCTTTACTTGTTGGGGAAAGTATGGTGCATTTCTGCAAATATTAATGTATGTTTATTTGACTGTGTCTGTGTTTTTTGTCTGCATGTCATGTCTGTTTGTCCTTGTACTTATTTCTAACAATTAAAACTCTCAGAAGTTGCAGGATGCTTTCAGCTGTGGGTCTTTAATACAAACACTACATATCAAAACTGTATAAAATCATATTATGTCAGTGTTACAGGCTCACACATCACATTTCACTCCTTCTACTGAAAATACTTTCCATATGCTCCACACAAACGGCTATTTCAAACTCTACTTTCTCAACATTGATGTTGTCACAGCACTACAGGGAGGCTTCTCTGTTAGACGAGTCGGCGCAGGTGCTCTGTGTGTCCTCTCTCTGATTGGCCAGTCTCCTGCAGTGGAGGAAGATGTTGACCGGGTGGATGAAGGCCAGCAAAGTCAGGACGGTCAAGCTAACGTTCACCTGAAACAACAGGGCAGTACAGCAAGAATGTGGGTGTTTGAAGAATGAAACCACAAAACAAGAGAATTAGATAGATAGATAGATAGATAGATAGATAGATAGATAGATATATAGATAGATAGATAGATAGATAGATAGATAGATAGATAGATAGACTTAAAAGGATAGATAGATAGATAGATAGATAGATAGATAGATAGATAGATAGATAGATAGATAGATAGATAGACTTAAAAGGATAGATAGATAGATAGATAGATAGATAGATAGATAGATAGATAGATAGATAGATAGATAGATAGACTTAAAAGGATAGATAGATAGATAGATAGATAGATAGATAGATAGATAGATAGATAGACTTAAAAGGATAGATAGATAGATAGATAGATAGATAGATAGATAGATAGATAGATAGATAGATAGATAGATAGATAGATAGATAGATAGATAGATAGATAGACTTAAAAGGATAGATAGATAGATAGATAGATAGATAGATAGATAGATAGATAGATAGATAGATAGACTTAAAAGGATAGATAGATAGATAGATAGATAGATAGATAGACTTAAAAGGATAGATAGATAGATAGATAGATAGATAGATAGATAGATAGATAGATAGATAGATAGACTTAAAAGGATAGATAGATAGATAGATAGATAGATAGATAGATAGACTTAAAAGGATAGATAGATAGATAGATAGATAGATAGATAGATAGATAGATAGATAGATAGATAGATAGATAGACTTAAAAGGATAGATAGATAGATAGATAGATAGATAGATAGATAGATAGATAGATAGATAGATAGATATATTTAAAAGGATAGATAGATAGATAGATAGATAGATAGATAGATAGATAGATAGATAGATAGATAGATAGATAGATATATTTAAAAGGATAGATAGATAGATAGATAGATAGATAGATAGATAGATAGATAGATAGATAGATAGATAGATAGACTTAAAAGGATAGATAGATAAATAGATAGATAGACTTAAAAGGATAGATAGATAGATAGATAGATAGATAGATAGATAGATAGATAGATAGATAGATAGATAGATAGATAGATAGATAGATAGATATATTTAAAAGGATAGATAGATAAATAGATAGATAGATAGATAGATAGATAGACTTAAAAGGATAGATAGATAGATAGATAGATAGATAGATAGATAGATAGATAGATAGATAGACTTAAAAGGATAGATAGATAGATAGATAGATAGACTTAAAAGGATAGATAGATAGATAGATAGATAGATTTAAAAGGATAGACAGATAGATAGATAGATAGATAGATAGATAGATAGATAGATAGATAGATAGATAGATAGATAGATTTAAAAGGATAGATAGATAGATAGATAGATAGATAGATAGATAGATAGATAGATTTAAAAGGATAGATAGATAGATAGATAGATAGATAGATAGATAGATAGATAGATAGATAGATAGATAGATAGATAGATAGATAGATAGATAGATAGATTTAAAAGGATAGATAGATAGATAGATAGATAGATAGATAGATAGATAGATAGATAGATAGATAGATAGATAGATAGATAGATAGATTTAAAAGGATAGATAGATAGATAGATAGATAGATAGATAGATAGATAGATAGATAGATAGATAGATAGAGAGATAAAGTACAACAAGTGGATGAAATGAGCTGAGCTGAAACGCCTGTCTTGTCCTCCCTCTAGTGTTCAGCAGCTACAGTTCTCTGTATGTCCTGCAGCTACTTCCTGTTTGATGGCTGGTCTGAGGTCTGAGTGAAAGTGATTTTTTTCTGATCACATTTCTTCTTCAAAGTTGACGGGTCACCGCTCTCTGTCCAGGTCTGAATATTGTGCTGGACAGTTCTTAATCCAGCTCCAGTCACTTCAGCTCTTCTTAGTTGTTGTCTTGATTCAGACCAATCATTTATATAATTATTTATAATTATATATAATCTTCTGAGACAGAGTAACATTTTGTCCACGACCACAAGATACGTCTTCCCACATGGTTGCTTAAGAAATGTGAGGCTACTCACTGCTTTAGTTGCCAACTAAAGCCAATTGTTGCCAACTGAAACAGTATATATATATATATATATATATATATATATATATATATATATATATATATATATATATATATATATATATATATATATATATACTGGATATATAACACCATTTCCCTTTGCAGTTAAAAGGCAATGTGCAATTATTTGTAAATATATTCTTTAGAGTTCTTGATTTTCCCCACTCTGGGACTAATAAAGGTGTGAGCCAACTGCTCAGTGCCACCAGAGGTCTCAGTCCACAGAGTACTACCTACAATACACACACACACACAAACACACACACACTCACACACCTGCCCTTCTCACGCTCCTGTCAGTGTGTGGTACTGAATGTACTCTTGTGCGTGTGCACACCAGGCCCTATCGTTTCTCTGCAGCTAGGCTACGCTGCTCTCAGTCACGTCAACGCCGTCTACTGTGTTCTCAGGTCCTGCTAATGTCCAGCCAAGTTACGTCTGCTTCTCCAGTCAAGGTCAAGGAGTCGAGGTGGACTCGGTCTGCTCACTCTGCATTATGTGCAGACCCTCAGTAAGCCCGATCTTTATCTTTGCGTTAGAGTTTTTTGTTCTTGTTTCTGTATCATTGCTCAGACAGGACCCCACTCCTGGAAAACAATACGGAGGGTCTGCTCCATTCCCTGCTCGGACAGGACTTTGTTTCTGGAAAACACTACACTGGGTCTGCTCTGTTATCTGCTCAGACAGAAAACTGCACCTGACTACGCCGTTCCAGATCAAGGCTACCATCTACCGTTGTAATGTGTCTACTCTGCACGGCCTGCTCCTTCTAGCTGGATGTGGCTGGCACCCTGGTTCCCTGGCTTTCCCAGTCTTTGCCCCGCCCAGTACACTGCTATCCACTCTACATTGTTGTTATTCAACAAACAAGCCGGCTAATGGATCTTACCTTTGTCTCTGAGTGTCCTGATTCATTACAAAAGACTTTATCTTAACTTACTTAACTTAGAAACATGTCTAAGCATTCTCTACAGGAAAATCTTTAATATATGATTTTTTTCTGAAATGTTTACTTTACAGTTTGGATGTATCTTCAAAATGATAACTTTACAGCACAGGACACTCATTATAAAACACAGTAATGTAAATTGATGTAAATGTGTTTTGTGCAAAGCAGTCTTGAAACGTTTTTATCCTGAATTTTTAACACAGTGTAAAGGACGAGTGTACTTAGATTTCTTTGGACAAAAACAATATATACACAATAGTTTATACATAAACTAAACATAGGAATAAAAAGGTTTGTTCTTATTTTTCCCAGTATGTTAAAGTCGGCAAGTGTATAAAAATGTGCAGAAGTACATGTAATTTGACCATCTGGAATACGTTTCCTAAATATTAGACTGGTTTGCGATATATCTGATATATCTTATCGGAAAGGCCTTTGCAATCCACACCTAAAGTCCAAACATTACTTGTAAACAACCTATTTATTATTATATTATATTATATTATATTATATTATATTATATTATATTCGTGTAACTGTTCTCAATGAGAGAAATTGTTCTCACTTAATCCATCATTTCCAGCCTGCTAAACATCACTGAGTGAGTGACTGAATGATTGAGTTCCAGAGCTATTTTGCATCTAAAAATAATTGTTTCAAAATATAGAACTGTCTTATTTTTATTTAATCTTTTAAATATGACATTATATATGACATATGACATATTGGCATGTTTATTTTTTAAGTTACTTTCACACTTTTGTAATTTTATATTATTATTATTATTATTATATGTGGTTTTGAAGTTGAATAACATTGTGCTGGCTACTTTAGCCAAGCTACTGAGGTTAACATAATAAAATAGCAGATATATTAGAAGGTTTGATTTTTTCCCAAATATGTTAAATTCAGCTGATAAATAGTGACTGTGCAGTAAAATAAGCAGAAGTATGTTCACTGTAGAGGATGTGTTGACTTATGTTTTATATGTAATTGGACCAGGACGCCCAAACCTTTGCATACGACTGTACATGTCCACAGCAACATCACAGCCCAAATGTTTAGAAGCATTGTTTAATTTAATTGGTAACATTTGTTTACTCCACAACTAAGGCCAAGATAATACTTGTAAATAATTAGTTCATTAATAGTATTATATTAAGTTTTTCTCAATGAGAGAAATTGTTCTCACTCAATCCATCGATCTTCAGCCTGCCAAATGTGACTGAGTGAGTGAGTGAATTCCAAGCTAGAGATCTTGAATCTAAAAATAATTCGAATCAAATGCAGGTTTATTTTTTAAAGATAGTGTTACTTTCACACATTCGTAATTTTGTTCTATTATTTTAACTATTATTATTATTATTGCATGGCTTTGTATTTCAATAACATTCTTCCGGATCAAAATGTGACTTACATAGAAGGGATCCCCTCCGAGAGCCAGGGCTAAACATGGATACTGCAGCAAAGACACGACTGCTGACAGGGACATCACTAGACCATACAGCTTTCCAAAGTGCTGAGCCGGAAACCTGTTAGGAGTTAAATCCCTTACACAGTTTCCACCAACATGTTAAGAATGAATCATTTCTTAAATGCATTTATCTGAATCCACTCACGCGATGCTGATGAACGCTGCATTCCCTCCATACAGAAAAGAGCGGTTGAGGACCTGCAGGACAAACGTGATGTACTGGAGAGGGAGGAGAGGAACGGTTGCACAGACAGAGAAGAGAAGACACTGGAGAGAGGTCAGAAAGAGGGACAGGACAGAGGAGCGCAGGTCTGCTTCTTTCTCAGTTTCTCCTGCCAAAAGGAAAAGGAAAGATGGATAGTATTACTGTGAGTGGCGTTTTAGTAGTAATCTGAGTAATACAGTATGGCCAAAAGTTTGTAGACACCTGCTCATCCAGGGTTTCCACTACAGTTAAATGCTGGGGGGCTTTAGACCCAGGGACTGCTCAGCACTGGGAATGATTTTAGAGTGCGACTGCTCGAGATACCAGTTTATTTTATGTCTCTGTCAGTAAAAGGTGTATCTGACAGGGGAAGTCCACTGATTTTTCAAAATTTCTGCATAATTACAGTTATTCGCAGTGGTATGAAGTGAAACTTACTGACTTGAATTTCTTTACAGTAGAGGTAAAACTGTAATACTACCTTCATCTACCTGTGTACAGGTAAACTGTAACACCACCTTCACCTACCTGTGTACAGGAAAACTGTAAAACTGCCTTCACCTACCTGTGTACAGGTAAACTGTAACACTACCTTCACCTACCTGTGTACAGGTAAACTGTAAAACTGCCTTCACCTACCTGTGTACAGGTAAACTGTAACACTACCTTCACCTACCTGTGTACAGGTCAACTGTAACACTACCTTCACCTGCCTGTGTACAGGTAAAATGTAACAGTACCTTCACCTACCTGTGTACAGGTAAACTGTAACACTACCTTCACCTACCTGTACCTACACTGTATAGGGGCTGGAGCCAATCCCAGAGCCATTAAGTGAAGGTGGGGTACACCATGGACAGGTCGCCAGTCCATCACATGGACCAACACCAACTCATGCACACACTCGCTCACACCTACAGGCAGTTTAGAGTGAGGATCCTAACATGCATGTGTTTGGACTGTGGGAGGAAACCGGAGAACCCGGAGGAAACCCATTTATAGTAGTAAAGTAAAAGAACAAGTTTTGTTGGAGAGGGAGATGATTCTTCTCTACGACATCTGCACATACATCATCCTGAATGTAAAGACTTTCTAGCCCAGATGTGAATCTTTATCTCAAGACTAACATAACACTATGTCTCAGGCAGTGTATTTATAACCATTCAATGTAATAACTCTCTGTCATGTAGCTTTTAGAGGCATGGAACTCCTCAGATGTCTGGTTCCTATCACCACCACTGTAAGCACTTCTGACTTGGTAAGCTTCTCTAGTACAAAGCGTTTCACACTGAACCACTCTGAATGACTTTGTTTACATCTTAGCAATTCAACAAAGCAGCATGTTTTTAAATTTCAGTGAAATTTCCATTGAAAGTAGCTGAATTCATCAATTCGATAGACGTCTGGATACTTTGGGAGACACCAGGTCTGTCTCAAAACCTAGTGAGCTCCTACATAGACAGCATTTTAGGTCATAGAATGCAACTCCCAACATGTAGACTGTCCCAATTCTTACAGACCTTAAACATGCTGTCTACTGAGACACCTTATTTAGGCTGAATAGTAAGGAAGCATGAACGGTCCCTTGGCCTGTAAGGCAATCCAGTGATGCAACGCAGGCAAAACCTTTTCTACCATGGCGGACAAAAGCAAAGCTACGAGCAGAGATGTCAGTTTCAAATATAAGTTATTCTGATTCTCTCAGGTGTTTTAATTTGTTTCTGGTTGTGCAACCACACAATATCATTTTGTTAGCACCTTTGCAACCAGTCTTTGACACATTTTGCAGTTTTATACTCAAGGGATTAGAATTTATGCCAACGGGCTTTTAAGCCTCAGGCTAATGTTTTGGTTAGCGGGCTGGTAGCTTAGCCAAGTAGCCAAACCCTGCAGTGGGCGTGAACAAGCCGTGACAGTCTCTCTCTAACTAGAGCGTCTCAGTAATCTGTTTTATGAGGAGAGATGAGGAGAGAACACTGCTACTTACACATTCACTACCTAGACAGCCTACTTAGACACTCACTAGGATTTGAGACACACCCTCAAAGTGGTACAAAAATACTTACTGTGGTAACAAGCAATTGATGTAGTTTCACTAAACTCAAGAAATTACTTTCATTCAAATAATTGTGTTAGAGCCATTTTTTTGTATTTTTTACTTGAAAGCGTATATTGTAAGATTAAATTTAATTCTTCATTAATATTTATGGTTTTTGCATTCGAGTAATATAAAGAGGAATGTACCTGCTATAATTTGATGCAATCTGATTGGCTGTGGAATTTAGTAAAAAGCATGAGGACGCGCAGAAGCCTCGAGCCTCAGAGCATCACAGGTTTTTGACCATAACGTTGTTTTATCTAGAAGTCAAGAATTCATCTTTTGTTTTGTATATTTTAAATTCATAGTGAAGATACAAGCTCCAAATAAAAGTCTGGATCCAAGATCTCTTATTTTCTCAAACGTGTCGCGTACGAAAGAACTTCAAGGTTGAAGGCTAGTGAGTCAGCACGCTGTACTCACAAATTGTTCAATCAGAGTAGTTCAATCGCTTGCTACTACATGAAAAAACAAACATCATTTAGGTTCTACACAGAGCTCTATTGGTACATTATAAGCTCTGACCTGGCTTCAAGGCCTTCCCCTTGTGTCTGTCCATTAGCAGCCCGTTCCAGGGGGCACAAAGAATCCCACTCAACTGGGTGAAGGCAAACGCGTTGGTGTATTGGCTAACTGCATTAAAAGAGACAGAATTTTAGGAAAGATCTGAATAGTAATCCAAGACAGTTCACATAAGTACAGAACAGCTGAATCTTCTTTTACAGGATTTTACCAGTGTCTGGGTCTTGGTTTGCCAGCCGGTTCAGCATGGGATTCAATGTTCCGATGAAAAGATAATGACGCAGCTGCATGACTGAAAGCCATATCAGATGCCATAGAAAGAACCAGGAGAGGACGCAGCTCTTAAAGCTGCTGTCTGGAGAGAGTGTGAGAGAGTGAGACAGAGAGTAAGTACGTGTTTTCAGTAGCTTATGTTAAAGATGCCACATAATAAAGGTTTTACATTTCATTACATTTCAAATCTATTTAATAAGTTAAACTGAAATATTACATTCACATATCCAGACCCTTAAAATGTAGTTTGGGGGGGGCTCCCATTTCTCTTGATCATCTGGGAGAGTTCCTACACCTTAAATAAAGTCTACCTGTGGTAAATTCAGTTAATTGGATATAAGTTTTAAAGTCACACACCTGTCTATATAAGGTCAGCTAACAATACATATTGGAACAAGAACCAAGCCTTGATGAGGAAAGATAACAGTATTGAACTTTTGGGCCTTAATTCTAAGCATAATTTCTGGAGCTAACCAGGCATTGCTGATCACCTGTCCAATACCATCCCTACAGTGAAGTATGGTGGTGGCAGCATCATTCTTTGGGGTTGCTTATTAGCAGCTGGGACAGGGAGACTAGTCAGGGTTGAGGGAAGGCTGAATGTAGCAAAGTACAGACATGTTCTTAATAAAAACCTGATCCAGAGTGCTCAGGACCTCAGACTGGGACTAAGGTTCACCTTCCAACAAGACAGTGACCCTAAGCAGACAGCCAAGGCAGCACAGGAGGCAACTTTGTGAATGTCCTTGAGTCAGAGAGATCTTTGGAGAGACCTGAAAATGGTTGTCCACCAATGATTCCCATCCAACTTGACAGGACTTGAGAGGATCTAGAGAGTGTAGACTCCAGGTGTGTAAACCTTGTGGCATCATACCCAAGAAGACTGGAGGCTGCTGCCAAAGGTGCTTCAGTAGGGTATAGGGTATAGTATAGTGTCTGAATACTTATGTCAATGCAATATTTTAGCATTTCCTTTATAGTAGATTTGAAAAAAAATATATAATAATAATAATGTTCTTGTTAATATGTGCAAAATATTATAAAAATAATTTTAAATATTAAGAGTTGTTCATGCAGATATTCAGATGTTTAGTAAACAAATGAAAACTTCAGTACCTGCTTTGTGTTTTTTTGTGTTGGTGAAAACTTTAACATTTAATATACTGAGCATTTAATTTAATTAAATTTTATTTATATTTTTCCTACTAAACAAAATCATTATTCACATATTATATAGTATGCAGCAAAGAATATGTTTGGTAACAAAACATTGTTTTTTAACAGTTTTGTCTAGTAACTACACTGAGAGGCTTCTGTTTTCAACACATTATGTAATAAACTGTGATGTAATAAATTGTAATGATGCATTAAAGTGTTTTCTGTAAATTAACTAGGGTACCAAACCTTCTATACACGCCTCTATAGTTCAAGAATGTTAATAAATAATATGCAGCTACAGCTGTGTTCATCATTCTCCCAACTTTTTAATCATCAAGCTATTATAGTAATGACTAATGACTAATGAAGCTGTACCTTTCTCTGTCGGCTCTCCCAGCGGAGCTGAGTTATCCCTCTTTAGTGGGTCACCTTCTCTGTCCTGCTCAGGTTTGTCTGGTATGTCCTTCAGGTCTTGATTGGCTTCAGATTCTCCCACACTGTAGCTGCTTGATTTACCACAGCCTATCCTGCACCAGGAGAGGATGTACATTTCAGTATGTGAGGACTCTACAGCCTCTGATTGCTCATTAGAGATGCTCTTAAATCTTTTCACCCATATTTGTAGTTCTCTGGGACCGGGTAGGGGATGTGTGATTTGGGCATGAGGAAGAGGGTCCGTAGAAGGTGGAGGACATCACAGGCGCAGAGGAAGAGGAAAGAGGTGCGGAAAGAGATGCCTTTCTCATATAAGACCTTAATGAAAGAAAATATGGAAGATTATAGAAGACTGCTGTGGAGAAAATGGTCAAATCTGGGTGGGTTGCTATGCTTGCGTTAGGTCAACCTAAGAGAACACTGACCAAACTTTCCATATCTGTGCCCACACAAGAGTTCTACACTCTTGAAATGAGTTGTTGTTTATTTAAGTGTCTGAAATATGCCTGGGGTTTCCCCTCCACACCTCCAGATATCACTCTCTCTTGGTTACCGCTATGTTTTCTCAGCTCCTTGTTGTGTAGCTCATTGTTGGTCATTTAGAGGTTTTCTATAGACGTCTTAGCCTGTATCTCCTTATAAGTCTTGTGTCTTTCCATGTATTTGACCATGGACAAAGAGTGTGCTCCCTGCCCACTAGTGTGTGTGTGTGTTCACTAGTGAGTGTATATGTGGGTGTTTCACTGCATGGATGGGTTAAATGTGGAGGTCAAATTCCACTGTGTGTAAAGACATGTCGCAAATAGTTCTAAATTCTTAAATTCTGTCCTATTGGCTGTGTCTGAAACTGAAGGCAGCTGCCTCGATGCTTTGCTGCCTTCACTGCCTTCACTGCCTCACAAGTCCATGATGTAGAAGGCAGACTTCTACACTGCCGCTGAAAGAGTATTATGGGTCACGTCAGATAGCAAGGGAAACATTGCCTTCCTAAAACTAAGGAACCTCAGCAGTTAGTGATTTATACAAATATTAGATTCGGACATGACTGGGATGCCTTAGGTTATTATGTGTAGGCAGCATTCATGACGTTTCAGACACAGCCGTACTATCCACACCTCCAGACGTCACTCTGTCCTGATTACTGAACATTTTCTCCCCATACCTGCAGCTCATTGTTGGTAATGTAGAGGCGTATATAGACCTCCTAGTTTGTATCTCCATGTAAAGTCTGGTATGTGAATCATCTACGCATTTGTTTTTGACCTGGTCGGATATGTTCAGGCTTGTTGTACGGACTCATGTTTGCCAGGTTTTTAACTGTAGTAGCCTCTGTTTTGTTATTCAAACCTGCTCTTGGATTCAAGATGCTTGTTTGGGCCAAACAGTTGCATAAGGATAATGGTTCTATACTAACCTATATAGAACCATCAACACTCATAGCCCTTTTAGACGAAAAGAACTGAAGAAAGCTGCTGAAATGAAGAATGTGTTGTATATGGTTATATATAGAATTTTTTAAAGTGGTTCTACGTAGCACCAAAAAGGTTGTTGGCCAACTTAACATCGTAATACAGCAGAACCCTGTATTTTGCCACCTAGAACTATTTTCAAAATGGTTGTGTATATAACCACAAACAATGCATTCTCTGTTTATCTGAAGAACCATTTCACCATGCATACGTGCAAACGGTTTTTGAGTGTTCATGGTTCTTGACTATATGTCTTGACTAAAGAACCTCTGAAGAACTATCAGTTTTAAGCGGGTGGAATGTTGTTCACACTGTTCTAGGATGTTCTCCTATTCACATTGTTCTAGATTGTTCACTTCTATTAACACGATTCACACTTTCGCCCCATTCACACTTGATCATTTGCATGGTCATTGGCATATTTTCATATCTACAATGTTCTTTACACTGTTCTAGGATGTTCTCCTATTATATATATATTATATATATATATTATATTATATTATATATATATATAAAAACTGCCAAAGTTAGAATGTTTGTTGGAGCAAGTTAGGCCAGTGTGCACTGAACTTAACAGTAGAATGTTGTGTGATCAGGTTTATTCTTTACCTTGATGATGAGGAAAACGGCCGATGATGAGTCAAAAGCTCCATTGTAGAGAGTGATGATTGTAGAGCGATGCGTGCCAAACAGGTTCCCCACCTAAAAGTATTTAAGAGTACATGAGTACTTAATTCTCATAAACAGTGTTTTCTTTAAACAATAAGCAACACAGTGCACAGAATGAGCAATCAAAGCCAGCAGCTTCGTTCAGAACAGTGAATGTATTTAATACCTGAATGTTTGTTAGCAGGAATAAAATACCTCCTACAGTAATGCAACAAAGAGCTGGGTAGAACAACAGGGACAGTGCTGGAAGAGAGGAGAGGAAATCACTACATCAGCCCATGGGAGTAACTAAGTACAGTCATTTCAGTAGTTTTGCTTGTTACCTTTAGTAGACAATGCCACGAGCAATGTTCCTGTGGTATAGAGGAATCTAGGAGAAAATAAGGAATTTTAGTTACTGAGTTCATTAAATCATGTTTTATTTTGACTAGAGCGTTTTGGATCTGTGAGAACAGCTTTTACTCTCATTTTGACTTTACATCCACAAGGTGGACCAGCAAGGTAGAAGGTTCTAACAGACTATGAGGCAAATTATATTCATCCATCCATTACCTTCCCTAGTCAGGGTCACAGGGAACTGGAGCCAACCCAGAGCTAGGGCTGGGCGATATGGGATAAAATCACGATAATTTTTTTCACATCAGTCGATATCGATATATATCACGATATAGATCAAATCACTATTGCCTTTTTACTTTAACTGAGAAGTTAAGATAGCAAAATTTCAAAATTTTGTTAAACTGTGTTTATTTTTTATCAGAAGTTAGACAAATGTACTAGATACACAACTGTATTTCAAACATTACACATACACACACACACACATATATATATATATATATATATATAAAAGGTACCATTTAATACATCAAGTCTAGGATGGCCTTGCGTTTTCCTCGTGCTTCTGTGTCACCCTCAGAGCTTTGGACTGGGTCTGACGAGTTGTGTTCTTCAGGAATAACTGAATTTTCTGTCGTTATTTTCTCTTATTTTGTTCTCACTGCTCGACTGTGACGCCTGCAGTAACCAGATTACTAGCACGTGGGTTAAGATGCCTATGCCTACACTCTGTGCTGTGTGCATCAACCAAACATAAAATGGGTGGAACTCTAGTTCAGCCACCTGATTGGTTTGGGGCGGCGCTATTCTCATTCTTATTGGCTGTTCGTGTTGGCTCTCAAAACATGGAAAGAATTTAGTCAAATCGACTTTCTATCGACCACGTCTTATAGTTCTATCGAGGAAACATTGCATGGCCAAGACACACTCACGCACACACTCACAACTACAGGCAGTTTAGAGTGAGTGATCAACCTAAGATGCATGTGTTTGGACTGTGGGAGGAAACCAGAGTACCCGGAGGAACCCACTCAAGCACGGAGAGAACATATACACTCCATATAGAACGCCCCGGTGCTACAGTGCTAACCACTAGACTATGCTGCCCTAGGAAACTAATAGTATATCCATAGACTTACTTTCAGTATAGTTGCAGTACAAAATAAAACTGATATGTAAACTACTTTCATACTTAAAGTTTACTACTCTTACACCTTTACAACTTTACTTACTTATACTAATTAGCCAATTTAGTCCCAGGAAGTATCAAAACAATACACTTGGTATACCATTAGTACACTGATGTAGTATACTTACTACATAAAATGTATTTGGGAATTAGACTTCAACTTAAGTTGACTTAATAAACGAACATTAGGTATTCACGCTATTTTCCATGACAACACTGGGGGGCATCTTTGTTTACTTTGTGTTAGAACTTCCGGTGTGCCCGCGGATACGTTGATACTAATTGAAGGCAAAACGACAATAAACACATAAAATGAATAGAATAACATGTTCAGTTAGAGGGAGTCAGTAATTAGAAGAAGATGAAAACTTGGCTTGAACAACAGAGTTACGAACACAGCACATAAAGATCAGAGTGTTGGGGGGCGACTTCCAAAGAAGACCACCTGCGTCCATGACTGAAGCTCTAAATTTAAAACATCCACCCAAACCTCTGTATGTCTGCTCTTACCATTCTGTGGAGGAGAACCAGCACCAGAGCTTCCTTATCCAGAGAACTGTCTCGCTTATGAAGCTCAGAGGAAGCAGACGTGTCGGAGCTGGTGAGTCTATCAGTTCAGTAACTGTTCTCTGATCAGTGTCCACCGCGCTAGGCTGTCTGGACTGTAACTAACACCCACACAGAGCGGCTCGGGCATCTGGCTGGACTTGGGTTTAACCGGCCTTCAGAAATATAACCTCTCCGTCTGTGTGTAGGAGGACACGCCCACCTTCCCACTGTGCTGGTACTGATACGCTTCAGTACTTTTATAGTTTTTCATTACTGAACCGACTACACCTTCCGAGAGTACAGAGTAATGAAACATGTCTCCATAAGTAACCTCAGACCACCTTCTCATATCACCCAGCCACTGTGTTATTAACCTCAGACCACCTTCTCATATCACCCACCCACTGTGTTATTAACCTCAGACCACCTTCTCATATCACCCACCCACTGTGTTATTAACCTCAGACCATCTTCTCATATCACCCACCCACTGTGTTATTAACCTCAGACCACCTTCTCATATCACCCACCCACTGTGTTATTAACCTCAGACCACCTTCTCATATCACCCACCCACTGTGTTAATAACCTTAGACCACCTTCTCATATCACCCACCCACTGTGTTATTAACCTTGGAGGAGACAGTGTTGTCCCATTAGAACTTCTTACTCTCTGTCTGGTCTCCTCTCATATAACTGTATTCATTTTGGTTAGCTGAGCGGAAGTTCTAACACAAAGGCGGAACAAACATGATGATTTGAGCCATCGCAGTTCAAAGTTGTGCTAACACATGTCACAGTTGCGTTCCTCGTTAATGAAAGAAACTCACATTGCTAGGAATCTTGAAGCCATTGTTCCAAAGTGGTCAAAGAGGAAGCCATTAGGAAGAGTGAGAAAGTTGTTCATGAAGGAAGCAATAGTGAAGATCAGGGAGAACTGCTCGTCCTGAGCGCTGCAGTCTAGAAAAGAGAGGAAGAGAAAAAATGAAAGTACACGTGAATATACATTTAACCCTTTGGATGAAATGTATTAACAAGAATGCTGAAAATGTCTAATGCTGAATGATCATTTCACTGGTCTCTAGAACTTTTAGGATGTTCCCCAGATTTGGTTCACCAACTCCACCCACAAGCCAGGTCTGCTGCTAATTACTTGCTGCTGGGAGGATAAAGGTAAGAGCATTGGATGCCTCAACACGCTTGGAGGAGAACGCTAACTGTCAGCTCTGTTGCATCACCTTACAGACACATGTACTGGCTAACATAACACTGATTGATGGAGGAGAGGGAGGACCACCTTACCCACTCAGAGAGAATGAGCCAACTCAGGAATAGCTTTGTCAGGGCCTTGTCAGGGTGGTGGTTGCACCACCGCAATTTGAAGAAGTATAAGATCTCATAGATTTCCTTTTTTGAGATTGAGGTTAGGGTTTGGTTGGTGTAAGCCTCATCATACACCAACACTTAGAGAGAGGGTCTGATCCCTTTAGTGTGTTAACTTGGTCATGCTGTCAGGATTCTGGCAGTTGCACTCTAATTGGCTATACACATACAGACACTTCCAACTAGTTTCATTGTTCCAGCTATCTTCAACCTAGGCCACAGATGCTCCAGCCACTGTATATACCTCTGTGTTTGCAGAGGGGCTGTTTATGTGACTCAATTTTTTAAGGTTAAGCTTGAATTTGCCCTTTCCAGCAGCAGTAGACAGTTTTCAGACACTTTGAGAGTCTAACTACAGAGTCTGACGATGTGAGACTATGGTTGGGTTAGGCGTAGCTACTGTTTAAGCTACAGTAAAGCCAAACTCATTGGGAACCTATAGACAGGGTAAAAGGTCGGATCCATTCAACTTTTTATGGTAAGGCTCAGTAAAATCCTACTACCTGCAGGATACATTAGACTGCCAAAGTTTGGGCACACCTACCCAGGATTTTCTTATTTTTATAACTGTGAAGAGATCAAAACTATAAAATAAGAGGTATGGAATTATTCCTGGAGCAGAATAAAACATCTGGTTGTGTTTAAAGAATGTTTAGAGGGTCTTTTAGAAATGAGCTCATTTGCTCTGATGCAGGTTTACATACTTTGAACATTCTGACCAGCAGCTTCATGAGGAGCCACATGAGCTGCTTCTCTAACAGAACTGGAGAAGATAGTGTAGATGCTGAGATCTTGTTCTGATGAACAGGTTTGGGGGTTTTATAGCTCTTATAAAAATATACATTCTCATTTTTACATTTAAATACAGTTAAATGTTTGTTTTAGGAATATTTTTGTACATGGGCTCCAACGTCACTATTTACACTCACCTCTCAACACATTCAGATCAAAACATCTTTATAATTATAAACATGTATATTCAGTTAGGTGTGTCCAAACTTTTGGCTGGTTGTGTATGTCACCCCATATCCTGTGTTTAAGTGTGATTGAATATATGTTTGCACATCAGCTGTAGGTTCTAGGTTCTCACCTGTGACTGCTGTGCCGTTGCCGTCGGTCACGCTGACGCACAGGTCACTGAAGTATCCATCTGTCTTCAGAACGAACACGAGAGAAGCCCATCCGAACACAACCCCGGCAAAGCACAGGCACTCCAGCAGGCCTGTAGCCAGAGTCAGTTTATAGCGCACTCTCATCCCAGATTCACCATCGCATCCCAGCATCCTCCTCTGCTTTTCCGAAAAAGCCTATTTTGCGGGCCGTCCAGGCAGAACGTGTGTACGTATCTGCTAACACTCCTACTGAGTGTAGTATTTCATGTACAGTTCCTTGCTCCTTGTTCTGAGCAGCCTTTATCACCCACACACTCCTTCAGCATATGCTCCAGTGTGATAGTACACCAGTGTAGAGCGTGGACAGATGAGATAAACCCTAACCGATCACTCCTTTAGACCAAAAAGCAGTTTAGCCTCTCCACAGTCTCTGACTGACGCCCCCCTGGAACGCTACACGAGAACAATGAATATATAACAGCAGGAAAGCGACGAAGATCTCCAGTCACATGCTAACTCTGCAAAGAACGTGCTGGATCTTCTGGTATAGTTTATTGTGCAACCTTTGGAGGAGCTCCTTCTTGCCACAAGAACCATGTTCCTCTTTTCATTCGTCACTTAGTTCCTCATAATGGAGGCCATACTGAAGGTTTGGCTCTTTTCCATTTGTCCACTGTAATTCCAGGGGACGCCACTGTCCTCGTCATTGGTCAGTCGTAGATCACTAAAACTGGGTGGTGGATCTTTATCAGCACAGCAGTGGCACTGCAAAGAAAGAAAAATAAATATTTCAGGGGTTCCTCGGCTTGCCAGGAGACTATTTCCCGAGAACAAAACTTATTTAAGAACCTTAAGATTAATTACAAGATTCCTTGAGAGACCAGTTTGTACAGCATGCTCAGAAAATTCAGTCCTGATACACCTGATGCTACTAGAATTAAGCAGAGCACTACAACAGAAGCCACTTTTCTCAGCGGCCTAATACGCTTCATTGGAATTCCAGCCCATTTCTTTCTTACAAGGTGACATCATCTCGTAACACAGTCCTTATTGCCCGCCTACCAGAAAGCTTGCTATTCGCTCCCATAACACTACTTCTTTTAACCACTCTGGCAGTTGACCAATCAGCCCATTTCTTTGTTACAAGGTTACATCATCTTGTAACACAGTCCTTATTGCCCGCCTACCGGCAAGCTTGCTATTCGCTCCCATAACACTACTGCTTTTGACCACTCAGGCTGTTGACCAATCAGCCCATTTCTCTGTTACATGGTGACATCATCTCGTAACACAGTCTTTGTTGCCCGCCTACTGGCAAGCTTGCCATTAGCTCCCATACCACTGCTGGTTTTTACCACTCTGGCGGTTGACCAATCAGAACAGAGTGGACAAACTGACCCAAAAGAGTACACTGGGAGGCGGGGCTTAAAGACACAGGAGCTCTAACAGAGCGTTTGAATACATATATATAGTATAAACAAATATTTTGTTTTGAAATAAGTGAAGTGTATAAATCTGTTTTAGTAAACCCAAAGATACAATATATGCTATATTTTTATGAACTAACAAATGAATGGATGGATAGAGGGATGGATGGATGGGATTGTTCTTTGTTCACACCCACTGTCCACTTTACACCTCCTTGTATATACACTTCATGTCCATTATATCAGCTCCACTGAACATACAGGAGCTCCACTTACAGACTGTAGTTCATCTGATTCTCTGTATACTTTATTACTCTGTTCTTTAATGATCAGGACCCCCACGGGACCACCACAGAGCAGGTACCATTTGGTTGGTGGCACCACTGACGTGGTGGTGGTGGTGTATTAGTGTGTGTTGTGCTGGTGTGAGGGGATCAGACACAGCAGTGCTGCTGAAGTTTTTTAAACATGTCAATGTCACTGCTGAATCAAGAACAGTCCACCAACCAAAACTATCCTATGTGGGTGGCATCCTATGTGTAGTATCTGGTGTCTGGTGGGCAGTGTCCTGTGGGCAGCGTCTTATGGGCAGCGTCTTATGGGCAGCGTCCTGTGTCCACCATTCTGTGGGCAGCATCTCGTGGGCAGCACCCTGTGACCACTGATGAAGGACTAGAGAAACACAAAATGTGCAGCAGCAAATGAACTTCCTATCTCTGACTTTTCATCTACAAGGTGGACCAGCAAGTAGTAGGAGTGTCTAATGGAGTGGACAGTGAGTGGACACAGTGTTTAAACACTCCAGCAGCACTGCTGTGTCTGATCTACTCACACCAGCACAACACACACTAACACACCACCACCATATCAGTTTCACTGGCCCTTAATGCAGCAAATTGAACAGCAGATTGAGAGATATGTAGCAACAACATAGAGTTCTATGGTAAGTGTTTCTAACAGTGGTCAGTGAGTGTTTGCTGGTTATTTTACATCAGTAATAAAAGAACAGCCCTTTATCCCAATAGTATAAACAGCAATTTCCGAAATGATCTAAAACAGGCCTTTATTTAGGGATATGGACAGTCAACCCACACAGCCGGCACACATGCTCTCCCTGGTGAGTCCTAATCCAGATTACCACGTCTGTCTTCTCTAATCTCTCTGGCCAACAGGCTTCCTCGCCGATGAATACAACGTAAAAGCCAACACGACACAGCCAACGTGCTTCTCTTCGTATCTGCTACGTGATACGTTCGACAGAGCGGCTAAAACAGTTACTGTAATTACAAACCCCACCAGGTATAAACCCGAAGTAACTTTAATAGTGTACGCTCAGTTGTGTGTAAGTGCTACTGTCGGTATGCTGAACACTACTACTCTCATGCCTTCTCACTGGACTTAGCACACAGTGTGCAGCTGAATCACTTACAAGTAGGGATGTAACGATACACTCTACTCACGATGCTGGTCTCACGATACGATTTTCTCATGATTAATTTTCTTTTTACAAAATCAAACTGAACACAAATGACAAATTTCCTTTTATTATTTATCTATAACACGACTTTTCACCCCATGTTTTTGCACGCCCTAGTTTTTACAATGATGTGACGCCATACATTTAACTAACATGATGTACTGGCATCAAACAAGCGAGGTAGACCATGCCAGCGCCCTCTACTGTTTCAAATTCATTTACATCTCTGATTTCTGTCGTGGCATATATATATATATTACCAGTCAAACGCTTTAGTACACTACAAGTTGAACCTTTGACCAGTAGTATATATATATATATACACTACCGCTCAAAATATTAGGGACACTTTAGAATTTAATTTCATGCAATTTTCATGCAATTCACTAACAATATTGTCCATTTCACTATTAATGTAAGTGTATCAGATGATTTTTAAAGAATAAAAATGTTTGTATTAAAGTCTATTTTTGTATAGAGGCTTATTTTACATATAGTTCTATTATCAGTAATTCTCAGTCCTCTGTCTAAATCTCCTGGTACGACCACCAATCCAAGTTAAGGATGTTATTGGACTAATTGGTTGTTAGGACACTCTTGCTCAATTGTGATGCACAGCTGAAAAACATTCTACTGATAAGTGAGTATAAAAGGGAACAACATTCTAGTTTAGTATCTGAAGCTCAAAATGACCAGAAGAAAACAACTTTCTTTAGTGACCCGTCAGTCCATTGTTGTGTTAAGGAAGAAGATACTCCATTAAAACAAGAACATTTCACTGTGATCCTAAACTTTTGAGCGGTAGTGTACTAATGGTCTATATATATATATATATATATATATATATATATATAGAGAGAGAGAGAGAGAGAGAGATACATTTTTTTTATCTTTTAAGTTTACTCTCTTTCAGGTTAGACATCATTCTGCACTGTAGGTGAAAGAACTTTGTCTGCTTTGCTGTTTTGCACACTTCTCACTTCCAGGCTTTTGCGTGCTTTTCTACAACAGAAGGATCTGAAAAGCAGAAGAATGGTGCCTAGCAGTCTTCAGTTCCCGTGCAGTTCTGCTGGGTACTCAGTACTTGAGTTAATGGACACAATAGTTATTTTGCTTCTACTGAAGTTGTTTTCACTTCTTCTCGAGACTTTTTTTTCAATAAAGCAACAGCACGTTTTTCTAGAGTAAGGTTTCAGGCCAGTCTGCTCACTAGCTGGAGGACTGAGCGTTGGGGGAAGTGCTACTGTGGAATGTAAACCAAAGTTTAACACTCATTTCAGACTTTTAACTAACTTGGACTAAAAGTCCAAAAAAAGTAATCTGCTTTGAGTGACCCTCAACCTTGATTATCTTTATTTTTTTATTAATGATTCTCACAACCTTATCAAATGTTTCAGCAGTGACTGTTTCAGTAGCCACAAGCTCATTTTGAGCTTAACACTAACCATAATGTGACTAACAACCCCAGCTTTGAATAGCTGCACACACATTTAATCATATATTTCTTCATTAAAACACAAAAAAAATCACTTAATTGTGAAAGAAAAAAATGTAATCATATTTTAGTACTGACACTTCTTAATGTCTGATTTTGGGACATATCACTTTAAAGCAATGGGAGCTAACTGCTCACCCGGTGGCCATGAAGAACAGGGGTGCAGTCTCACACATGCTTTACAATGCAGGGGTGTTAAAATAAGACTCCACCTACCAACTAAAACTTTGTTCAGGCCAATGAGATTCAGTTCAGGTATGAGTTTGAATTTAAAGTGCAGGGTGACCACTATGGTTACTGAGAGTAACAGCTCTGGACAGCTCTTGTTAGCATGTCTGGTTGTGCTGGTTTTGATGGTTTGATGGTTCTGATTCTTCTGCCAGAGGGAAGTGTCTGGAAGATGTGATGACTAGGAAGAGAGTGGTCAGCTTAGGGTTGTGCGATATTGACAAAAACTGATATCTGGATATTTTCTGTATTTTTGTTGATAACGATAATAAATGATATTGTGCATTATTTAAAAATGTGTTTGGAAAAGTTTTATATTTTACTAGCTTGCACTTCTTAAAGGCTCTGTTTTAGTGAATGACTCCGCTGAAGTTAGCTGAGTGTGTATTTAGACACTTTAGTTGGTTTAGGTCTGTCTTGGACAGCACTCTCCTGAAGCTCTTCATACTCCTCATACTCTCTTTATACTCCTCATACTCTCTTTATACTCCTCATACTCTCTTTATACTCCTCATACTCTCTTCAAACTCCTCATACTCTCTTCATACTCCTCATACTCTCTTCATACTCCTCATACTCTCTTCATACTCCTCATACTCTCTTCATACTCCTCATACTCTCTTCATACTCCTCATACTCTCTTCATACTCCTTATACTCTCTTTATACTCCTCATACTCTCTTTATACTCCTCATACTCTCTTCATACTCCTCATACTCTCTTTATACTCCTCATACTCTCTTTATACTCCTCATACTCTCTTTATACTCCTCATACTCTCTTCATACTCCTCATACTCTCTTTATACTCCTCATACTCTCTTTATACTCCTCATACTCTCTTCATACTCCTCATACTCTCTTCATACTCCTCATACTCTCTTTATACTTCCCATACTCTCTTCATACTCCTCATACTCTCTTCATACTCCTCATACTCTCTTTATACTCCTCACACTCTCTTCATACTCCTCATACTCTCTTTATACTTCCCATACTCTCTTCATACTCCTCATACTCTCTTCATACTCCTCATACTCTCTTTATACTCCTCACACTCTCTTCATACTCCTCATACTCTCTTCATACTCCTCACACTCTCTACATACTCCTCACACTCTGTTCATACTCCTCATACTCTCCTCATACTCATCACACTCTGTTTATACTCCCCATACTCTCTTCATACTCCTCACACTCTGTTCATTCTCCTCACACTCTGTTCATTCTCCTCACACTCTGTTCATACTCCTCACACTCTGTTCATACTCCTCACACTCTGTTCATACTCCTCACACTCTGTGTTGTGGTTTGTTAGGAGATGATGAACAGGTTAGGTGTGTTGATCTTTAAAGCCTGTTTTCTTATAAAGTCTGTAAACGGCCGTCTTCTGAGTAACGTCAGTCTTTTCAGATCCAGACCGGCTCCACACGAGTGAAGATGATCCTCGTCTCGGAGTTAATCTAAGGAGGTAGACTGCGAGGCTGGTGGTGTCTGAGTTTCTTCTCCTGGATCAGTGTGTTCACTCACAGTTTCAGCTTTAGGTGTGTTGTTTAAGCAGCTTTGCTAGCTTTAGCCTATGCTAGCACACAGTATGGGCGCACTTGCAGCAGCCTGTACTAAAGTGTGAAGTAGTGAGCGCGTGGAGTCGAGGAGTTCTGATTGTTGTTGTTTCCCAGTCAGTAGTGTACTTGATAACATCAGCTCACACATCGTTAACACTGCAATTAAGATATTATCCTAGATGATATACATCACTCACCCCTAGGTCAGCTGTAATTTTACCACAACGTTTCTTCACCCTACTGGTGTAGATGTCCTGAAGTGCTGGCAGATTGCCTCCAATGATCCACTCTCTTGTTCTGATTACGCATTGAAGCTTGGCTCATTCTTGAAAGGTGGAGAAACCAAACCAGATGGTTATGGATGATGTGAGGATGGACTCGATAGATCGCTGTGCAGAACTGGATCGGCAGTGACTTTAAAACATGGGACAGCTTTTTGTGCATAAAAGTTTTTTACTTACCATTTAACTTATGATAAACCTAAACACGTCACCTTTAATATGAATCAAGATGTTAGTGAGCAAAATGTCATGTAATTATATGCTTAGAGAAAAACTTTGGCTCTGTTCAAACATATCGACACTGTTCAAAGAAAAACACATATTTTAATTTTTCTCCATTTTTATTTTTCTGCCTCTTTTGAAGAGAAAAGCTGTTTTTTATATTGTATACGATTTTCATGGTGAATGGATTAATAGAAATGATAGAAATGCTACAAAATAGCTTGGAAAAAATCAGGCTCCATTGACTTACATTAACTGTTAAGACAGTTAAGACACATACACACCATCACCACTACGTCAGTGTCACTCCCTAATAGTATCTGCTCTGTGGTGGTCCTGTGGGGGTCCTGATCATTAAAGAACAGAGTAATAAAGTATACAGAGAATCAGATGAACTACAGTCTGTGAGTGGAGCTCCTATATGGTCAGTGGAGCTGATATAATGGACAGTGTGTGTAGATACAAGGAGGTGGTTTCTCTGTCATGGCTGAGCAGTGTACTCAGTATTTCAAACAGCATCCTCTCATGTTGGATTGATGTGACACAACCTTATGGTGACTCTCTATCGCCTCTTGATGTACAAATTGATATTACCAGACAGGATGGGCAAGGACTAGCTGGCTAGCATGTCAGTGGATCACCTCACTGCACAATACATGTATGTTTTTGACATACAGTCAAAACTGTTATTTCTTTATTTTCTGATTATTGTTTGTGTTACTTTATAAACTAAAAATCTTACATATCGCTCCTTTAAGGTCCCTTTTTATAGCTTCATTACTAGTACAGTCTTCTTTGATTTGTGATTGCTTATTTAATCTTTCAAAAAAAATCATGGAAATTTAAATGATATGTGTATATAACGATTATTAAGCTCTGTTAATCTTCCCAAGTTCACTCATGTCACTCCACTGCTGCGCTCCCTTCACTGGCGTCCTGTAGCTGCTCGCATTCAATTTAAAACTCTGATGCCTACAAAGCCAAGAATGGACCACCTCCTCCTGACCTAATGACAACGGTCAAAAGCCGATCTGCACCTACGGCTCGGCTTGACCCGCCATCCCTCAAGATTCATGGAAGACAAGCAACAAGACTCTTCTCTGTCCTGGAGCCCAGATGGTGGAGTTAACTCCCACTGGCTGTCCAAACAGCGAACTCGCTCACAGTCTTCAAACTCAGACTGAAGACCACCGTCTCTTTGTGAAGCACTTATAAGCACTAATCTACTGAAGCATTGGTATAAACCATAACTGCACTTAAGCACAGCTGCATAACTCTTTATCTTCTAGGAGCACTGGCTACGTATTGCACTTATACCGTATGTAGTCTTGTATTTATTCTCCTTTCTGTATGTGTTCCTGTCGTGCTAGGTATGTGTCTAATCCAAAGGTGTCAAAAGTATTCACATGCATTACTCAGGTAGAAGTATAGATACTAGGGTTTAAAATACTTCTGTATAAGTTGAAGTATCAAGTAGAAAGTACTGATAATAGAGTGTAAATGTAAGGAGTAGAAAGTACTGGTAATGGAGTGTAAATGTAAGGAGTAGAAAGTACTGATAATGGAGTGTAAATGTAAGGAGTAGAAAGTACAGATAATAGAGTGTAAATGTAAGGAGTAGAAAGTACTGATAATGGAGTGTAAATGTAAGGAGTAGAAAGTACAGATAATGGAGTGTAAATGTAAGGAGTAGAAAGTACAGATAATGGAGTGTAAATGTAAGGAGTAGAAAGTACAGATAATGGAGTGTAAATGTAAGGAGTAGAAAGTACTGATAATGGAGTGTAAATGTAAGGAGTAGAAAGTACTGATAATGGAGTGTAAATGTAAGGAGTAGAAAGTACTGATAATGGAATGTAAATGTAAGGAGTAGAAAGTACAGATAATGGAGTGTAAATGTAAGGAGTAGAAAGTACTGATAATGGAGTGTAAATGTAAGGAGTAGAAAGTACAGATAATGGAGTGTAAATGTAAGGAGTAGAAAGTACTGATAATGGAATGTAAATGTAAGGAGTAGAAAGTACTGATAATGGAGTGTAAATGTAAGGAGTAGAAAGTACTGATAATGGAGTGTAAATGTAAGGAGTAGAAAGTACAGATAATGGAGTGTAAATGTAAGGAGTAGAAAGTACAGATAATGGAGTGTAAATGTAAGGAGTAGAAAGTACTGATAATGGAATGTAAATGTAAGGAGTAGAAAGTACAGATAATGGAGTGTAAATGTAAGGAGTAGAAAGTACTGATAATGGAGTGTAAATGTAAGGAGTAGAAAGTACTGATAATGGAGTGTAAATGTAAGGAGTAGAAAGTACTGATAATGGAGTGTAAATGTAAGGAGTAGAAAGTACAAATAATGGAGTGTAAATGTAAGGAGTAGAAAGTACTGATGATGGAGTGTAAATGTAAGGAGTAGAAAGTACTGATAATGGAGTGTAAATGTAAGGAGTAGAAAGTACTGATAATGGAGTGTAAATGTAAGGAGTAGAAAGTACTGATAATGGAGTGTAAATGTAAGTAGTAGAAAGTACTGATAATGGAGTGTAAATGTAAGGAGTAGAAAGTACTGATAATGGAGTGTAAATGTAAGGAGTAGAAAGTACTGATAATGGAGTGTAAATGTAAGGAGTAGAAAGTACAGATAATGGAGTGTAAATGTAAGTAGTAGAAAGTACTGATAATGGAGTGTAAATGTAAGGAGTAGAAAGTACTGATAATGGAGTGTAAATGTAAGTAGTAGAAAGTACTGATAATGGAGTGTAAATGTAAGGAGTAGAATGTACAGATAATGGAGTGTAAATGTAAGGAGTAGAAAGTACTGATAATGGAGTGTAAATGTAAGGAGTAGAAAGTACTGATAATGGAGTGTAAATGTAAGGAGTAGAAAGTACAAATAATGGAGTGTAAATGTAAGGAGTAGAAAGTACTGATGATGGAGTGTAAATGTAAGGAGTAGAAAGTACTGATAATGGAGTGTAAATGTAAGTAGTAGAAAGTACTGATAATGGAGTGTAAATGTAAGGAGTAGAATGTACAGATAATGGAGTGTAAATGTAAGGAGTAGAAAGTACTGAAAATGGAGTGTAAATGTAAGGAGTAGAAAGTACTGATAATGGAGTGTAAATGTAAGTAGTAGAAAGTACTGATAATGGAGTGTAAATGTAAGGAGTAGAAAGTACTGATAATGGAGTGTAAATGTAAGGAGTAGAATGTACTGATAATGGAGTGTAAATGTAAGGAGTAGAAAGTACAGATAATGGAGTGTAAATGTAAGGAGTAGAATGTACTGATAATGGAGTGTAAATGTAAGGAGTAGAATGTACTGATAATGGAGTGTAAATGTAAGGAGTAGAAGTAAATATTTTGTTGTCTTCTTTCTAGGTATCAGCACTGGTCCTTGTTTATAGCAGTGTTTGAGTATAAGAGTAGTTTGGACTTAAACCTGTTTGTACTAGATAGAGATACATACTCTGACTGAACACCATGCACTTCTGTAAGTCACTCTGGATAAGAGCGTCTGCTGAACATTGTAAATGTAAATGTATATGTATACGCTACCTGTCAACCTAATTGCATATTTGTATATGTTTATAATTATAAAGACATTTTGATCTAAATGTGACAAATGAGACAAATTTAAATAGTAAATTGGTATGCAAAAAAAGTATGTATATTTTTACAAGAGCTATAAAATCCCCAAACCTGTTCATCAAAGCAAGATCTCAGCATCTACACTATCTTCTTCAGTCCTGTTAGAGAAGCAGCTCATGTGGCTCCTCATGAAGCTGCTGGTCAGAATGTTCAAAGTATGTAAACCTGCTTCAGAGCAAATGAGCTCATTTCTAAAAGACCCTCTAAACATTCTTTAAACACAACCAGATGTTTAATTCTGCTCCAGGAATAATTCCATACCTCTTATTATATAGTTCTGATCTCTTCACACATATTCACTAATATTATTACTATTAATATAGTACAAATAGGAACAACATGGTTAGATGTCTCCAAACATTTGACTGGTAGTGTAAAACTGAGTTGAAGTGAATTCTGAACTGAACTGTAAGGCCTGTAGTGTAGTGTAGTGTAGTGTAGTGTAGTGTAGTGTAGTGTAGTGTAATGATGTAGTGATGTAATAGGATCTGGGTGAAAAGGTCATGTAGACTGAATCTCCAGTGGTGAACTGCTCTCTATGCACTGAACTAAATGGGTCATGAAATACTGACTTCTTCACTCACGTCTCAGTACCCAGTGAACCATCTACACAGTCAGAATGTCCCGACACAAGGCCGCATGAGTTCTTAGATGCTTTAAAGTTGCTGCCTGGCTGTCAAATGTAACATTCATCCATCCATCCATCATCTTCTGCTTTATCCCACTAGTCGGGGTCACAGGGAAGCTGGAGCCAACCCCAGCTGAATGGACCAATAGAATCACTTCAAAATAACCTTTGACAGAATTCTGCTTCTATTGACCTACATTAAAAGTGAAGAATGTTTTGGATATTTTGGATATTCTTCGTTTTTTCTTTGGGAAGCAACGATATATGAATGTTTTTTACATTTTTAAAAGTTTATGATGCAGCCATCTGAAACAATCTGTCATTTCATTCAGGACCTACTTTTAATGAGACATGCACTTTAATTAAAACCTCAGGAATAGAAATGCAGGTCTGGAATCAGTTTTTGTCCTAAATGCAAAATGAATAAGCACTTACTCTGAGCTGCTTTGGGAATATCAGCATTTTGTTGAAATGTATGGTTTAGAGAATGTTTGCATGACGAGGGCAGAAAAGAAGACATACATTAATACTCAAAAGTTTGAGATCATGTTTTCAAAAAATCAACCTGTTTCTGAAAAAATGGGTTTCAGTCCATTCATCCTTTATCTTCTGCTTTATCCCGCTAGTCGGGGTCACGGGGGGGCTGGAGCCAATCCCAGCATAATCGGGCGAAGGCGGGTTACATCGCATGGCCAGCTGCAATGCAAAAAATGTAAATAAACACAGATATGATGTGCAAATCATTTAACTTTTATATGTAATTTAAAATATTACAAAGACAAAATTCAACATATCACATGTTGAAATTGCATCATGTTTTTGTTTTTATATATGTGCCCATTTTAAATTTGATGCCAGCAACACATCTCAAGGTTGTGTAATGCTAATAAACCACCTGGTGGAACATTTCACAACTAATTAGGTACATTGGTAACAGGTCAGTAACATGATTGGGTATAAAATCCAGTGTTTCTGCCAAATTAACTGATTTGAGGTTTATATATATATATATATATATATATATATATATATATATATATATATATATTTTTTTTTTTTTTTTTTTTTTCTGCACAACATCTCTAGAATTTACTTAGAGTTGTACAATAACAAACAAATAAACAAATAAAAATCACTGCACTCCAAAGAAAAACATGCATCTCTGTTTTTGTCAACTTTGATTGTCCACCATTTAAACATAATGGCCACCGTTTACACTGTGTGAGATTCACAATGAACGGACCAATAGAAATAACCTGGAACAAATTCTGGTTCCATTGATTTACATTGAAAGTAAAGACAGTTTTTGTGCTCTAAGGTCTTGTAAAGTTGCCAATTTAGAGATATTTGTT
Organism: Megaleporinus macrocephalus; assembly: GCA_021613375.1. NCBI lineage: Eukaryota > Metazoa > Chordata > Actinopteri > Characiformes > Anostomidae > Megaleporinus > Megaleporinus macrocephalus. Next base: position 6,049,436 of record CM038706.1, on the reverse strand, counting down.
TTTCTTCCTTGGCCATGTTGATGAGCCAACAGTTCAGGCAGAGGCAGAAATGAAGACATACATTAATAGGGAAAAGTTTGGGATCTTGTTTTCATAAATACAATCTGTTTCTGAAGAAGTTGGGATGCTGAGAATGCAATGATGTACAAATCGTTTAAAGACAACATACCACATATTCAAACAGAGAACTTTCATTGTTTTGGTTTTTATATATGTGCCCATTTTGAATTTGATTGTTTTGATTCAAGGTTGTGTAATGCTAATAAACCACCTGGTGGAACATCTCACAACTAATTAAGTACATTGGTAACAGGTCTGTAAGATGATTGGGTATAACAATTATTATATATATATATATATATATATATATATATATATATATATATATATATATATATATATATATATATAATTTCTGGAATTTTCCTGCACAACGGCTCTAGAATTCATTTAGAGTTGTTCAATAAAAAACAAACAAACCAACAAAAATCCAGTGATCATATCATTGCTGTCCAAAATAAAAACCTATTTTGATTTTTCATCATTCAAACACGACAGCTGCCGTTTACACTGTAACACATTAAAAATGAAGTATGTTTTTGGCCTCTCCTTTAAAGTTCTTATTTTGAAGATACTTTGAAGAAAGGCCAATGATGAGCCAACAGTCCATAAAGAGGGCAGAAATGATGACACACATTAATCCTCAAAAGTTCATGAAATCATCCATCCATTACCTTCCGCTTAATCCCGCTAGTCGAGGTCACAGGGGGGCTGGAGCCAATCCCAGCGTCATTGGGCGAAGGCGGGGTACACCATGGACAGGTTGCCAGTCCATTGCATGGCCAACATTCACACACACACACACTCACACCTACAATCAGTTTAGAGTGAAGATCCTAACATGCATATGTGTTTGGACTGTGGGAGGAAACCGGAGTACCCGGAGGAAACCCACTCAAACACGGGGAGAACATACACACTCCACACAGAGTGTGCTAACCACCATGTTTTCAAAAATACGGCCTGTTTCTAAAAAAGTTGGGTTGCTGTTCATGATGAATGGACCAATAGAAATGCCCCAAACTTGGACGAAATTCTGGCTCCATTGACTTACATTAAAAGCGAAGTTATTGTTCTCTCCTGTAAAGTTTGCAAGCATGTTATATGAAAGTTTTAAAAAATGCTTTACACATACTTTTATTATGGCACTACGCGCTTTTGAATGCAGCCATGGAGGAAGCTGGAAAAACAGTATGTGTACCACCTGTTCCCCACCGCGAGGTGGCGCTCTCGCCGTGTTTGCTCAAGCGCTCAAGCGCCTCGGCTTTTGATGGGCTTTCTATCCAAAACCCACCGGCCACGTGACAAAAAGAAAAGCAAGCGGGAGGTGTGACGACCTGTCCCCGGCCCACCCAACACCTTCCCGGACCCCCAAATAACACGAGAAATCCTCTTCAAATCAATCAAAAGTGTTTAATACCGCGCAGTTCTCGTTATCTCGCGATTACAACAGGCCGACACCTTTCCACCCCCCCTCCCGTCCCCGCCCTGCGCTGCTCCGGCTGCGGAGCGAAGGGGAGGGGCAGCAGGAGGGTCAGGGGCAAAAAACTGGGGAACGAGGAAAGAGGAGTGAACAAGGCGAGGAGGAGGAGGAGGAAGATAGATAGCTAGGTGGGCTTTTTTTATGAAAGGACTGCAACATTTTATATATACATATATCCATTTTGGCCTACGGGTTTGTTTTTCTTCTCCTTCTTTCGTTCGAATGGGTACAGTAGGAGTTAACGTAAAGTGAGAAGTCGGTAGCGCGGACGGGTTTTGGTGGCAGTGCGGGCTAAAACGCCCAACATTAGACCAGTTTTGGGATTACAGTGACTTCCCAGCGCTTGGAGAGAAAAAAATCCGAGTATCTGGAGCCTGTTTCGATAGGCCGGGACCGCAACCTCACCATCGGACTTGCACAAAAACACAAAGGTAGACTTCCAAAACTGTCGTTAAGTCGCAGCTGATGCGTGAAAATGCAATTTTGTGCTCAGAACGCGAGTATTTTCACTAAAGCACCTCCCGGTTTTGTTAGTTCGGGAAACTTTCCTGGTTAGCGTTAGCGGTTAGCATGCTAGTGCCGTTAGCTTAGCCTAGCTTGGTTTGCTAGCGACTCGATAGCCACGACTTTGCTTCTATCCAGCGCTGAGCACCTGAAACTTTATTCTTTTGTGGAGAAATGTCTAGTTTTGTTTAGATTGAGTCGTTCCGAGTTTTATACACGTATATATCTCTTCTTTTACGTAAAGTCCAGTCGTGAGGTAAACGCGCTCGAGACGCTTTTCTTGTTATTTCGGGTTTTAGCCATTTTAAATTAACCGTTAACGCCACCAACAAACTTGGCTTCTCTATAAGCAATAAGTTGCTCATGTGCTTAACTAAGCTTAAACTTTTTGGTATATGTGTTTTATTATATTGAGTGAGTGTATTTTATGTCAGTGTTGCAAACGTTGAGGAGTTGTTTAGCCTGTTAGCAACGAGGCTCGGCGTCTCAGTGACTGTTAGTGCCGTAAGCGTTCTTGGCTTTATAAACAGAGTTTATTTCTATTTTCTGTCTTTTTTTTTATTTTGTACATGTATAAGGTACGATATCTCAAACTGCTCGCTGCTTGTGAACGAACTGTTCATATCCGAAGCGGATATTGTATCGGGAATGAGGCAGTTTAAGGGTAATGACGAAGTTCATCACCAACTGGGTTATAGGAATGAGGTCATGGCTCCGAGTCAGGATCACCTGTGCGGAGAGAAACGTGTTTATTTATTTATTTACGTATTTACTTATTTATTTTTAAAAGGAAAGAAAGAAATGTCTCTAAGCTGGGTTCTGATTTGGTAACCAGATTTGAGTTTTTTTATTGTGTTGAGTTAAATGATACGTGCATCGTAAATGTTGATGTCTCAGGATCGCCGCTGATATTGTCTTGTGTTGTGTTCACGCTTGTTTCAAAAATTTGTGGCTTACGCGCTTCAACTGTGGATACAAAGCAGCCTTCTCAGATAGTATCAGCGTGTTGTTTATTAAGAAGGAGAAACGCGGCCAAATTACCAACACGGTGTGAAGTTGGACCGGTGGCTGAGAAGTTGGTGACTGTGAGAACCTGTTGAGTTGGTCTTGAGTAGTCAATGGGTGTGTGTGTGTGTGTGTATGTGGGGGAAGGGACAGGCGTGGTTCGGTGTGTGTTTTTTTTTTTCTTTGTAGCTCCTCTTTTCTTACATTTACACACAATACCATGTAAACCGGCCAGTCAGCGTAATGAAGTGGTCGCTGACTCCAAGCTCACCGGTGTTACGGTTCGTCTGACTCGGCTGATATATTTAGCATGAGTCACTAGAGATACGTGGGTACGTGTGCTCGCACTAAGCCAAGTTTTCTGGACTTAAAAGGCCAAAAAAAGTTTCATTTTTTTCCTCGAGTGCCCGCGGGCGTGCCTACCTTGACCTGCAGAGGCTGTAGAGGGAAGAAGGGCGTGTTAACACACGCCATGTTTTCCCAACAGTCTTCTTTAACAACAGTTAAGCGCATCTCAGGCGCTCACTAGTGCTGACTCGAGCTGAAGCATGACAATTCTGGGGGGATCTGGGTTCTGGTGAACAAGGCTTGGTGCTCTTTTTGTCAACGCAAGCTATCATTTTTTCATTTTTTTTTAAAACGCTGTAATGACCGGGTTTACGGTTACAAGGGTGTGTCCGGCAAACACGGAAGGGGGTTGAGGCAGTTTTAAAATACACGTCTCTGCCGGCGGCCACCACCACAGCCTGTGTCGATACTTCAAAAAGTAGCTGTTTAGTAGAAATATGATGTAAAACGGTGGTTAAAGCTCAAAGGCCTTGTGATCGTGCACTTGCTTGCTCGGGGGCACCAACACTTTTCCCCCTTTCAGTTGAAAAGGGCTGCGTCACTCCAGATTCATCCACTCCATTGGAGACTAATGGTCAACCTTTAACTTAATCTTAGGCATGGACTGTATCACAGTGATTAATCTGGACATATCATTGGTATTGTCGGTTCTAAAATAACACTGACCAGCTGTGTGTTTACTTACAGAGAGTATAATTAGTCTTGATTCATTGGGTTTAGTGCAGCGTGTCATACAGAAATCACTGTACTGTTAGATTTTTGATAGTGTTTTTTATGCATGTGGCATTGCTGGTTGTTATCAACCCTCAGAAACCATGCATCATTAAAATATCTGGTTCTGTGACTTTTCCATGTTGCCCACTCCAACTCACTTCTCCCTCACCAGAGAGCTCAACAGTGGTTCATTTCTTTCTAAAGTATTTTGAATAAAAGTAGTTTATTTCTTTCAAAATCTTGGATGGAAAAGGGTAGTTTAGGTTTTTTCTCTCAAATATTTTGGCTTAGCATCAGATTTAATTCTACAAATGATACCAATGTTGCAGTTCACCTAAAATATTAACTTGTGGTGTTTTTGCTCTTCAGTTAGTTTGCCTTTTTCCCATCTCAATCATTTGAGACACAAGACAGTGCAGAAGACTATGCAACCAAATACACTTTTTTTTTTTATATTGAACAGAAAGTTTTGGCTGTCCCAACTTCTGGTGTGTCTGATTTACTCAACTTCTCGTGTGTGTGTGTGTGTGTGTGTGTGTGTGTGTGTGTGTGTGTGTGAGAGTGACCATTGCTTGCGTTTGTAGGAGTGTTGGAAGTATGTGTGGTCTCAAAGTTCACGGAGGCGTTAGTTTGGAGTTGAGCCAAAGCGGAGGGATCGGCCTTTCGTGTTCAGTTTTAACCTGAGTCAGCGGGGATGGGGACCCTCATGAATTGTCCAGCTTTACAACAACACCAGCGTGAACGTACATTGTGTGTGTGTGTATGAATGGTTGGGGGAGTTTTGTTCCCGTTTGAGCGCTAGTGTTGACCTCGATCACCAGTCAGACGCGTAACTGCGATGTAGCTTTTATCAGTCTTTCATTACTACGGTGGCTGAAATACCACCTGACAGGTACTTTTTATTTTTACTGTGTAGATGCCTACTTTTCCATCTATGGTGGCAGGTGGCGGTGCTGAAGAAGTCAGATTTCCTTTCATTCGTTTTTTTAATTGCACCTTAAGTTGCTGCTGTGTTCTCAGACATGGCTTGCTGACACTTCATGCTTGCAGTGTTCACTTAGGCTATTTTCTTGTCTATTTTATGTCCATATTTGACAGCTGTTTGGTCAATTTACTTAAAAAAGAAAGTACATCAGGTTGTCTGTTTTTGTGAAACTGGGGCAGAAAAATATCTTGTTCCAAATAATGTGTTTTTTTTTTTTTATTAATCTGTGGTGCCTGAAGAGCACAAAGTGTAATAAAAACAAAAGGAACGCTGCTATTTTGTGGACACTGTGTCATGTATGTAAGACTTAAGTATTTGAAATATTTACCTAAGTCTGGTTCACTATCTTGGTATGTCCGTATAGACTGCAGACGTCCTCCTAGTGAGCACAAATTTCTGCACCTGTGTATAAGGGACTCCAGTGTTCTGTCACCTACTTTTTTTCCCCCTCTCTAATCCACAAATTCAGCCTAGAAGTTAACAGCTGTTGTCTCAGAAATCTACGCCATGCGGTACATGAGCATCCCCGTTGACTGGCCAGTACAGCTGTGCTCAGTGGTATGCACTAAGCAACACTTGGACATCACTCACGATCTTGCATGTGGCCCCAGGTTAAAGCGGCATCTTTATCAGTCATTGTATCGTGACCTGATCTGGGTTTCGTCTAGACCTGCTTTGTGTGTGTGTGTGTGTGTGTGTGTGTGTGTTTGTAGTAGGTGTTTAGAGTTTGGATGTTAAGTGGCTTAGCATTCTAATACCTCTGATATCCCATTAGCAGACACACACGATTAAGCATCCATGCAAATTGAATTAGTTTGAGCTAATGTGGCTTAGGGCCGATGCTGCTTTCCTGTATCTGTGCCGATCCGTCAGTCATAACCAAGATTTAGTATGTTGACGTCACGGTGATGGCATCTATCTGGGTTGCTTCAGAACTCCAAGGAGCATCAGTGGGCTTTTATGTAGCTATTGATGTCAAAGATGATCTGAATGTTATGATGTCAGTTACAGTTGCAAAGCCACATTGACTTGTAGTTTTAGTGCTGTATGAAAACCTTGCAAGCATAAGGAACATAAGCTACCGTCACTCCTTCGCTGCTGTTGCCTGTAGATTTAAGGCACCACGTGGATCTTGGCTGAACAGCAGCATTAATAAGGGGTTAAACTGTGTGTAGCTCATTTTTTTTAATGTGCTCATTTCTTTCTTTGGAGGAGCAGTTGGGGAAATAAATAAATTGTAGGCTTGCATTCTGGAAAATCTGTTTTTTTTTGTTTTTTTTTTTTTTTTGTGTGGTGTTTGTTTAAAATACTGTGTGGGACGCAGAATAAAACTGTCCACTAGAAATAAATGTCTTTTAACTTTGATGTAAATGTGACTTATGTTATAAGAGATCTTGTGACTTATTTATTTATTTATTTTTCAGCTTGATCGCTACCGCTCTGTGCTACGTCTAGGTGTAGATTAGATGGGCATGTGTCTGGTGGGTTTTGTCTTTGTGTCAAAACTCGCAGGAGTATGTCGGGAATGCAGTCTGGTTCGGCTCAGATGCTAGTGTGAGGAGGTAACCCTTAGTACAGGTAGCTTACCTGTTTGACCTAATTTGATTATCCTGTTGTATTTGAGATGGCAGGGTTGAGTTGCTTGGTTGTTTTCCTAGGGAAAAAAAGCCCTACATAAAGTTTTATTCTGTTCTGGGTCAGACCTATTTTAGAGGGGTGACTTTTTATTTTTTTCCTTTCTCTGGAGAAGACTTTTGGAACTCTTGGTTCTGTTGCCAAAAATAAAGCTGAAGTGATGTACTCGGAAAGAGCTATATCATGACTACAGAGTGTCTGTGTTGAAGGTGCGCTTTGAAGGGATGCCCTTTGAAGATAAGAATAGGGTTTTAGCCAGCTTGTGTATGTGGGTTGCTTATGCTTTAGGTAATGAATCCTTATGATGAATACATTTGAAGCTCAGTTTGACTTGCAGAAAACCAAAATCTGTGTGTGGATGAACTGCTGTGTTTGCTGCTTGTATCTGTTACTGCTCTTATAATCTGTAATTACGCGCATTGTGTAAATCAATAAAAGAGTACGGCATGAACAATATGGTGGGGGCAGAAAAGGCAGCTACTTATTGCTGAGATTGAAACAGTAGACCGTTCTGCGCCTGTCTGTATGTGCGGTTGTGATTGCAGGTGTGTGTTCATTAGTAGCTTGGAGTTCACAGGTGTGAGCGCGAGTGTGTTACAGGAAAGGGTGTGCGTCACTGAAACTCACCCCCCATTAGACTGAACCTCTCTGAGTCATTGCTTTCACACTGTGAATCAGATATTGTTAGACGGAGAGCAGACATAGGAAATGGATATGGAGTGACGAGAAAAAGAGGGGCGTATTTTGGAAAAGGAAGAGGACTTTTTAGGTATTTTGAGGTAGAGAGAGAGCGAGAGAGCGGCTGAGACAGGATCAGACACGCCACAGCACCAGCCGGAATGTGTGTGCGCGCATGCACACGCCTGCTTGGTTTTCTGCAAGAGTGTGTTTGCTCTGTGGAAGGTATGCCGTGGAAGAGTGGAAAACAGTTTTAGAAGTCGATGCAGCTCACTGCTGTGTCTGTGTTTTCAAGGACAGCGCCCCCACCCCACCCTGCACGCACACGCTCTTGGACACACATTTACCATTGTTCTCCTTACCACCAGATGGACAGCTGCAACCCACCCCCCCCATTTATCTCTATCTCCCTCACTTTTTTCCCCTCTCTCTGTCTCTCTACTCTTTACTCCTTCCCTCTATCTCTATCTCTCTCTCCTCTCTAAGGGTACAATACTCACTTTTTTGGAGAGCTGTTTTAGCAGCGTAGCTTTGTCCTTGGCAGGAATGAGCTTCCGTTTCGAGTTCGCTCTCGTTTTAGAAGCTACTGTTTGTTTTGAGGATTCTTTCACCCTGCTCATTGGTTTCGTCTGGGCGAGTGCAGTTTTGTGGTCTAAGATCAGAGCCCGTGTTCAAAAAGCTTCTCAGAGTAGGAGTGCTGACCTAGGATCAGGCTCCTCGTTTGTTTTTTTCTGACTTTACGGACATGAAAGGAGCCCAGATCAGCACTCCCAGGGCTTTAACCAAAAAAAAGGAAAAACCCAGGAATTTATCCCAAAACACAGTTAGCTAAACATTCTAAAGTGGAAAGGAGCTGTCCTGTATACTAAGTAGTACTAACGTTATATATTATTAATGTAAAGGGTTTGTGCTGTCATGACACCATCAGTTTTTTTTTTTTTCGTTGTTCCTGGTTTTGTTATCTTGGCTGTTGTTTGATCCTGATTATCCTTTTCCTGACATTCTCAAGTTCACTGTTCAGGGTCTTTTTCTCCAGACGCTGCAGCATCCTGTCACCATGATTATTTAACAAATGCATGATGTGGTCAACCTACTAGACAAAGCAGTCGGTTGCAATAGGTATTCTTTATTCCTGAGAGTATACAGATGTGAAATTCAGTATAGCTACTGCAAGCTCCTATTAAAGCTCTTGTACAGCTGTTGACTTTATTATAGGTCTGTAACACTTGGCAGACTATTTTTCTTCACTGTTAGCTTTGGACAGCCTGATGTCATTTGAAACCCAGCAATTGACACAGCGCACTACTGCTTAGTACTAATGTGCCTCTGCATCTTTTGTTAAGAAACGATCATTTCGTGTTCATTAGTTACTAAGATAGCTGTTCACTGGTTAACTATCTGAATTATTTATTGATTTAAAGCACAAACTCTCCTAAAGATGTCCAAAAACTTGAAACAAGATTTTAAACCATGCTATAAACACATTTATGTCAACCTCTGGATACTATTATTGTTAATATGGTATTAGTGATAAGCTGCAACTGGTATAGATGATGGCTTTTGTAGTTCTCTGAAAGGTTCGTTAGTGAGAATAAAAGCCAAGCATGCATGTTTTTCTTCGTGCTACAGTCGACTTGAGTTGAAAGGGAAACTTGTCATTCTCACCTTTTGCTGCTAGCAAGGCTTGGGCCCCAGATGTGATGTTCTAAAATAGCATGATCTGTTTTTAGATGTAACCTTGGCTTGTAGTCGAGTGGTTTCCCCATCATATATGCTTCATCCCTGCCTATAAGAGAAATATCACACTACCTAGTCCTAATGTATGATCAGTGAATGCTTGGGTTTCTAATATAGTGGTTGAGTTCATAAAAGCCCATCTGGCTATCAGGGTAGAAGTGGTGTCAAAGCATTGTTAAATTTATGTTTGCTGCTGATGGAAATGCTGTGATATCCACTGTAACCAGTTATTTTTCCAGTGCTGAAACTACACACATTAAATACATACTTGCTGCTGCTGTGTTTTTTTTATTAGTAAACCACAAATTATAATGCTAACATATACTTTATTATAGGGATAGTTCATCATGTAGCTTGTACACTGAATTTTAAAACATTGTAAAACCTCTGTAAATCTTTTCCTTGAATTTGTCCTCTGGGTTTGAAAAGCTTTGCTATGTACTGTTCTGCACCCAGAATAGAACTCCACAGGATTGCAGCTTCTTCTCACCTGCCGTTCACACCCAGCAGCTCCCTCTCCTTTCAGCTAACTGGTGCTAATGAGCAAGTACAGATCAGCATAGTCATTTATTTATAAACCTCTCTTCTCGTGTTAAGTTTCCGCCTAGTAAGTGGAACGTCAAAATGCCACCGAATAACCGAACTTGGAATTCAAGGTTCAAAGTGGAGCCATTGTGGTAGAATGTGTGGACGGAATGGTTGCATTGCGACCCTGTACTTCAAAGTGGACACACCCATACCGCTAGCAGTTTTGCTTTGCTGCTGGTGTGTTATGAGGTTCATTAAGACTGGGTGGTTACTAGTCTCAAACCCCACTAGTCTTGAAATAATAACCCTGTGTGGAGCATTGTAGGTTATGAAATGAGCTTTAATTAAATGTTTGATAGTATGAAGTATGGAAGCCTCAACTAAGCTGGGGGCAAACAGTTTGATCATTTTAAGTTAAGAATTGCATGTTTATTTCACGTAACCATATTTAACTAAAAGAAAGGGAAGTGTGTTATAGATTAAATTAGGTTTCATTGGAGCATTTAAAATGTTGATGTGGAGTGTCGTTTTTCACTTGCTTTTTTTTTGTGAGGCAAGGTGAGCAAATGATTTATGAGAAGAGCATGACAGGATTCTTGTTAAATCTTCTTTTCGGTTTCCTAAATTTCAGGGCAAAAAATAGAAGTGTTGGGTTTTATAGGCAGTTAAAAGTAACATTGGCTTTTTCTCATTACCATGCCTTTTCTTTGACTGGCTAAAACATTCACTGTGCACAAACTTTGCAAGCAAAGATTTTTCAGCATTTCATCCGCCATATGTTGACAGTTCTTATTAAAAATAATGAAGTAAAGACTTTCCTAGCTACTAGTCATCTTTTATCATTATTTGGTCAAGTCATTAGTCGATTGCTTTGGTGAAGGGAGCCTAAAACATCTGCAAGGCTGATTATAGCCACATACTTTAGTTCAGTAAGTATTTCTCCTCAGGTATTGGAGGTTCTTAATTTTGATGGGTTGGCCCCTGGATCACAGTGATGTCAGCTATTAGAGTGTTTAGTTAGGAGAGCTTAGTTGATGGACTGTTGACAATTTGAACACATATGCCTGAGGTGAGCAGGGACACATGGTTGAAAGTGAAAGTATTCTGTGTAGGCAGCTAATACACACAGGGCTGCAAGTCACACCCCTCCAAGATATAGGGCTGTGCATTGAAAAGAAACTGGTGATGCATATTGTATCATAACAGGCGTTACAGTTCGATATATTGATGTATTGTGAGTATTAAAATATAATTCTAAATTTTTCACTGGCACAAGTCCTTGTAACCTATGGATTAAAATTGATAGAATATCACAAAGCATAGTATTGCAGTCATTTATAATTTTGATTTCATCCTCAAGAATCATTTGAAAGGATATCTAACCAGATGTTAATCAGCAAGGGTGTGTCGCACCTGCCTTCTGTTTTCTCGTCCTGCTGAAAGTGGGATGCTCTAATGGCTTGTAAATGGAGACTGTCTAACTGAACTATGCCATGTAGTTCAAATCAAGTCTTTCACAGCTTTGCCCCGTGATATGAGAAGACCTTGGCTGGTTTTATGTTGTGTCTAAGCTCATTATGCCTGCCTGTACATGACGGCTCTCTCTGCCTCTCACTTTCTCACACAAATGTTAATCATCCTCTCAGAAACCAGTTTGGTTTCCTGTCGATGGTGCTGTGTGTCCGTGTGTGTTCACATACTGGAAGTGTTGTCACTCTTATCTGGAAAGCTTTGTCAGAGCCTGTCTCACTCCCTTTTATTCTCAGTTTGTGAAGTGGGTTTTTTGTGTCTTTCTAATTCTCTTGTTTCCCCTTCTTTGGTAACTATCTGACTACTGTGCTTGGTTTCCCAAAAACATTAACTAGGCTCTCACCCGCATGACGATTCAAGCTTAAGGCTTCTGTTATCTGAAATCAGTTATCTTGCAATTATGTATTAGGTCACAGTAGACCGAAACTGATCTTACTCTTTCGTTAAGAAGTTTAATAGATGTTGGACCAAGTTGCACAGTGGCAGCTACTTTATGTTTGTGTTTTTTTTTTTTTTGTTTTTTTTTTTGTCCCCAGTTTTTGAGGTTTACATGGATTTTTGTGCCAAAATCAAAATTTTTCCCCCATGACAGTTTTCAGACTGTCTTGGCCTGTGGAATTAAACAGACTATTTTTGGTCACTGTGCCTAAAAACGTTTATATATAAACGACATTTGTTTTGACTGGCTGTTTTGTGTTGTGACACTTTTAAAAAGCAGTCCATGTTTACAATTTAAACAATGTGTATACATACTACATCAAGCTGTTGTTGCTTTATTTATTTTGTGAAATGCTCTCATAAATAGAAATAGGCAATATGTGTATTTTCACCAGTAGGAACACTAGATATCATTAAAACAAATGTAAATAGTCATAACTACAATACAAAGTAGCATAAATATCTTGTGAAAGGAGTAGATCATATCTTGAGCTCGAGTTTGTGGAGTTTAGTCCCAGATTTCTCCTAGACGCCCCAGACATTGTATGAATGTATTCAGTTCCTTCAGCAGTAATCTTGATTTAGCTTAATGAAGTACTGAGCAGTCAAAGCAGGTATTAGATGAGATGTTAATAATACTGGGTTGTTTTCACAAGGAGAAGCTTGAAAAGAGTTAAATAAACACACTGACGCGTATTAATACTTTTTGGATATATAATAAAGTAAATAAAATCTTCTTCTATCGGACACTAACTTTTAAATATAATAATGTCCACCCCTTTTGCACAGTAGTCCTGTTTTGCACAATAGTCCTGTTAAACAGCCTTATGCTCTCTCATTGTAGTCAGTCTTCTTTGAGTACAGATGATAACCCACATGCTCATAGTGTGATAATTTATCATGATGGCAAAAAAATAATAATTTTGCTCATCACTACCATTAATAATACATAATGGGTAATACAGTGTCTGTGCTGTAATTGTGTCACGGTTAGCCTTGCTGTTGGTGGGAGATGTAGTGCCTTGTCAGAATGTCTTTCTTTCAAATCTTTTTCTTTATTATGTATTTATTCATATTATTATTATTATGACTGTGTTGGTGCCCCAAACCGCTTAGCATGGACGGGTGTGTATTATTCTCCCTTTCCATCTTCCTGTGTGTATTCAGTGGTGTGAGTGTAACGCTTTCTCTTCTCTCTCAGTGTGTATGGAGCAGTGTGAGAATGCCGCATCTCTCTTGGCCTCCGTGCGCGAGCAGGAGATGCAGTTTGAGCGTCTGACTCGAGCTCTGGAGGAGGAGAGGAGGAGTGTAGGGCCCTCGGGCACACTGCCACGCCCCCTCCCCACCCTGCAGGTAACGCCTCCTCCAACCATTCATGTGACCGCAGGGGTCACGCGTCATTGTGCCGTCCCACCCCATTCCCATCCTCCTCATGAGTCTATGCCGTCCTCCCTACCCTACCTGTGTATTTGCCTTGTGTCATCATTCGGGATGACCACATCATCCTGTGTCATTGTATGCCTTACATCATCCCCTTTCAGTGCATGATGACTCATAAGTTTCTTCTCATCTCGTAATTTTTTTTCTTTCATCTCATTTGCATCGTTTGCATCCTCTTTCCCGTTTGCCGCCATCAACCACAAAGCTTTCCCATTCATCTTGCATTAAGCCTTCCACATCGTCAGTAAGTGCTGTGTCTGCATCATGAAGAAAAGCACTGGATCACCGATCTGGGATCAGCTTTGTTTGACATCCATCATGCATGCTGCTAGTGCATCTCCCTCTACACCACCACTACTACCATATACCTTGCTCGTCCTCGTTGTCCTACATTGTTTGTTTGCTGACTGACTCTCTGAGTTACTGTTTTCAGTAATTACAAAAGCATGCTGTGTTTGTCTTAAATGATGGAAAAAGTTCATGCCTGACAATCCGAGCTGAATGGAAAATGGCTCACCTGAGACACTGTTTTGGACCTCTGCTTTGTAAATCGGTGTCCCGAATTTAAGCTAACTTGTGATAACATGGCTACATGTACATGAAGATATAAATATGTGGGTCTTAAAATTGTCCGGTTTCATTTTTGCTTAGATGGTACCCTGCAAAGTGTGAGCCTGTTCTGTTGTAAGTAAACACTGTTGCTGATTAGAGGGAATGCAGCTTTATCAGAGGAACACATGTTGACAAAGGGTGGTGAAGAGAATTCCTGAATTGAGAATACTTGATTTGTTCCTTTTATGCCGTCTATATAAAAGAGAACCTGGGCTACTTTTTTCAGTCTGTTAGGAATGGCTATAAGGGTCTGCAGTTAAACATTGCAGACTGGCTTCAGGAGCTGCAGGCATGGCCTGTGGATATTTCTTTGCATCTCATAACAGAAAATGTTTGCACACAGTTGATGAGAGGGAGTTTCCATTTCTGCTATTGTTCTACATGGCTGAGCAACCAGACTTGTGAGACGTTTTAAGGTTAAATTTTTTCTGTGTCTCTGTAAGACAGGAGTGTCCAAAGTCTGGACCGCAGACAGATTTTTATTGGCCCGCTGAATCATTTGTACGAATACATTATTAATGGTCCGTCAGTACTTTGTAATTATTTCTTTCGCCTGACGATGGCAGCAGTACGTATACGTCTATATTTTATTTCAACGCTCTGTTGGCAATCGAAGTTATCGAAGCTTAAGAGTTGTTATTTTTCTGACCAGGCTCCTGAATTTACAGAGTGGCATTAGCATATTTCTTTGTAGAGAGACTCTGCAAATGTGTGTGTGTGTCTCTTATACAGAGAGTCTATTGCGGTAATGAGGGAGTTAAATATCAAGAGACATTGAGACAAAGCATAGACTTTATAGTAAATATTCAGACTACGAGAGGACAGAGACACCTGGTCTCACAGCGGCAACTGTTCTTCAGGGCCTGTGGGGTACAGGAGAACCTGACCAGAACGAGTTATGAGGTGGCTATGCTAATCGCTAAGCACTTAAACTGAGCTGTTTAAACGCTCAAGGAGCAGCACTGCTTTGTCTGATCCACTCACACCAGCACCAAGTCAGTGTCACTGCAGAGAAAATGGTTTTCCATTCCATAATAGATTTTAAGACTTGTTGTTATGAGTTTTATAAGTTTGGTAATGCAGTGACTGAAGATACTTGATGAAATGTTGTTCAGAAGAAATTTGCAGTATCTCCTGATTATTCATTATTTTGTGCATATTTTAGGAATAATACTTCTGGAAAGAGAGAACAGCCCTTAAGTATTGGATATTATCCAATCTAGCCCCCTTTGAAAAAAAGTTTGGGCACCCCTGCTGTAAGCCTTTTAATTCTGCTTAATATCTCTTTGAATGTTATGGGATTCACAAGCTTTACTTCTGTTATTGTGCAGCCAGTTTTTATTTCACTTTAGCGTGTGCCATCAGTTTTACTTTTCGTGTACACTCTTGTTGTACTACAGTAGCACACGGTAGAAACTGACCACAGTAAAACTTGACCAGCATGTTCAAGTGAGATTTTTTTTAAGCTTGTTCTTTTAAGGGCACATCAGGTTTATGTAGTCACTTCTATAAGATTTTCACTTGTTAACATTAAATTTCATTTGGTATTTAATTGTCTCTTCAGTAGAAAGTTGAGCTGATACCGGTTTGCTGATGCAGCGTGTTCAGGCAGATCCACTCATTGTTAATTGAGGCTAGTATGGCCGGCCTGAAAACCCCTGAAAGCCCACATAGCTCTGCCATACAAGCCCGGGAAGAAATAAGAAACTGGTTCAGTCAGTGTAGTCTACCCACACTGAAAGGGAGCTTTGACCCTTGCCGGAAGTTGCTCAACATCAAGCAGACATTTTACAGTTATAATCTGTCTACTGTCAGTCTGAAATGACACTTGGCCACTCCCTTGTATGACTGTCCGCTTGTTTCTGATTGGATTAATCTGCTTCTTGCCTGCCGCATTTCTGCGTGCAGGCTTAACGTTTGACTGTGGCTTTTGCTTTTTTCCCCCCTCATGTCCTCTTAATACTTTTTCTTTCTTGCTGGAACCATCAGCACAGACTTTGTGCCCTGTGCTGTCACCCTGGCCCCTTTCTATTGTACCTACAAAGAGAGTGTACGTGTAGCTCGTTTACTTGGAATGCTATTGGCCTTATCTCTTCTCTTTTGACGTTGTTGTAAGCATATTAAGATGCCGAGCGGGCTCTGGGCCTAGCTGCTGACAGGTTCTCACAAGCCTGGACCTCGCCTACACCCTTTGTCCAGCTCAGAGGCTCCCTCTGAGGGATGGAATGAGTACTGTGCTCTTTCCCTGTGTGGATTCCTCATGGAAGTGTGTGTGTGTGTGTGCGTTGCATGCCATTGCTGCGTGGTTGCACAAGTGAGCTTTTCCGGAAGCCATTGTCCTCCCCTTCCTTCTCATTGCCAACTCCAGTTTCAGTCATTCATTCTTTTTGTTTTTATCTGAAACATCATATATGCTTCATACATTGAATTCACTGAAATAAATGAGACTAAGGTTTCATTTGTCCTTCCGCATGGTGTGTGTGTGTGTGTGGGAAAACTGATGTCATGACATGTTTGCCCAGCGTCCTGCAGAAACCTGCTACGGCTCTGAATGCTTGGAATAGTTCAACCACCTCATCGCTGGCCAGTGTGACGCCCCTACCATTATCCTGCATGTGTGTGTGGGCATAAGTCAAATTTTGCTCATCAGTGATGCCGCCACTTTTCTCAATCGAGGAAGCTTGTTGGATCTATCTTCTTTTTTTTTTTTTTAAAAACAGTATCACTTATCTCTTTCTTATCTGTAGAACGGGCGTATCCCTGGTGATGCAGAATTAGAGAGGCTCAAACTAAACGAGGGATATATCAACGGGACACAGGTAAGCATGTGTGTTTGGGTCCTCAGTATTGGTGATTTGTGGCCAGATGGTGTTTGTAAGACAGGAAATAGATTACAGCATACGGCTGTTGCTCACTATTGTTCTTGTTCTCGTGTTTGTGTTTGTGTGTGTGTGCGTGCTCCGAGCAGTACAGGATGTTGGACCCAGGTCATGTTGTTGAGACTGTCACAGTAGAAGAGGACCCCCAGGACAACTTGCCTGTCATTTCTGTTGAAACTAGCGACGATGGCACCACACGCCGCACTGAAACTACAGTAAGGTCTTCTAAAACCCATTTTAGTGTCTTCATTAGGTGTTCTTTTTTCATTGGGATGCTTTTTTAGCATCCTTTGTGCGGTTTTTCTCAAAGTTTATGTAATTTCAAAGATCTGGCTTATAGTGAAAGAGCAACAATTAATTAATTAATTAATTAATTAATTAATTAAATTTTTTTTTTTCAGGTCAAAAAAGTCACCAAGACCACCACCACCCGTACAGTCATTCCCTCAGTGTCTGACACGCTCTCTCTAGATGGCACTGGTTCAGTCACTGGTATGAGTGGTTATAATGCACCAATAGACCGCATGTACAGGCAGCCCCCTGGGCATATGGACTACCCAACTGCCACAGTCCCTCGCAACTACCACTATGGCCCACCTGGGGGATACGATGACTACCGTGCACCACCCTCAGAAACTTATGCCAGTCTTAACCGAGGGGCACGCATGGATGACCGCTACAGGTGTGTGTATATATCTGTTTAGTTTCCTTGAATCTCATGAATTGAAATCTTTAGAATGTTGCTTATACTTGGAAGTTGGCAGTTGTTATCGTTGTTATAGCTATTATTATTTGTTGTTATTATTAAATGTTGTTAAGCTCTTGTTTGCTTCTCTCCAGACCTGTGGATGGTTACCGCACACTGGATGCTGGTTATCGTGTCCACAGCAGACCTCAACTAGACCCTTATGCCGCCCAGCCACAGGTGGGGCGCATGGGCAGCGCTCTAGAGATCTCTGGTATGCAGCGCTTTGTCCCCGAGCCATATGGCCTGGAGGATGACCAGAGGAGTTTGGGATACGACGACCCTGATTACGGCATGGGGCCGCCAATGCACTACAGCACCATGCCACGGCTAGCACACCATGCGCCACCTCCACGCAGGACAGGGTGAGTGTGCGAGTCTGTGTGTGTGTGATGTCTATTGGGGCACAGACCTGTTTTTCTTGTTCTTTAATTTTGGCAAATCACTATATTATGCAAGACACTGTGCTTCCTGCCCTCTTCCAGCATCTGACTGTTCTGGATTTACTTCAAGAGCAAGTTAGGGTTGCACAGTGATATTGGAATCTTTCTTACTTTCTATGTTGTGGAGGATGTTTATTTTCACGAGCTCATAAACACTCATTTGGGAAGCAGTCCTGTGTGTATAATAAGTTTAACCATGCAGTGCATAGATGTATTGGCAGACTGGACCCGTCATCATATTGTGTAGCGTAAAGGTTCTGTAGAATGCCAGCAAGGTTCAAGTTCACTGTTACACCCTACTTGTATAAGTTAAATGAAATAAAGAGTTCATCATCACTAATCACCCAACTGTGATCACCTCACTTGACATTGGTTTGCTACCTCTTCACAGGCAGGCTGTTTTTCACCTGATAGATACGAGCAAAGTAAGACTAGGATAGTGGTATTAGCTGAAGTAACAGGCTATAAGCATTTGTCTGTTCACCTAAAAAACTGTCTGCCTTTCTCTGGTTAAATTCCAAGCCATGTGTCATGTGCTGTGGTTTCTGTGGTCTGAGTATGGCGTTATTTTAACGTAGCAATGGCAAAATGCTAAGTGACACACTGACACTGAGGAATTGGACAGTGTCTGTGCTGGTGCCTGGCATGCAAAGGCAACTACACACTCATGATGTTGATATGCAGTGTTTTGTGTGTACATGCCTTTACATCAACTGATAAATACATGTAAAATGTTGGCACTGACCATATGTGCAACCCAAAATATTTTTTGTTGAAATAAAAATGTGTATTTGAGTTGCATCCACGCTAGAACATGGATTCCTTTGGCCCATCAGTCATTGTGCTGCATGTGCTTGTATTGATTTCCTGGTGTGGCTGGGTGTGTGTGTTTATGCAGGTCTTACGAGGGCACTTTGGATGGGGATATAAGCGGAGCAGGGGATATGTATTACTGGGGAGGAGGAGCTCCTCTGGCTCAGGGAGAGAGAGGCAGCATGGCATCTCTGGACAGCACCCTGCGGAAAGGTCCCGCCCCAACATCGTGGAGACAGCCTGAATTACCTGAGGTCATCGCTATGCTCAACTACCGTCTGGATCCGGTCAAGAGCAACGCTGCTGCTTACCTCCAACATCTCACCTTCAAAAATGATAAGGTACACGCCCACAGCAGCTCAAAGTAAAGATCTAAACCAAGCTGTTTTTCTCCCTCGCCACTTTGCTCACTCCCTCTGCCTGCTTATGTGTAGGTAAAGTCAGAAGTAAGACGCCTGAAGGGCATTCCAGCTCTGGTATCCATGTTGGACAATCCAAAGAAAGAGGTGCATCACGCAGCCTGTGGAGCGCTGAAGAACATCTCATATGGGCGAGACCCCGACAACAAGATTGCCATTAAGAACTGCGATGGAATCCCCGCACTTGTGAGGCTACTGAGAAAGACCAGAGATCAGGACCTCACCGATACCATCACAGGTGAGAAGCAACGCACGTCCTCACACCTGTAGTGTTTAGTAAATGCAGCGTGATATTCGGTTATTGACTCAGAAGTGGTAATAATTGATTCCTCTTCCTCTTCCAGGCACACTGTGGAACCTGTCATCTCATGACTCAGTGAAGATGGAGATCGTAGACCACGCGCTGCACGCGCTGTCTGATGAAGTGATGGTTCCACACTCGGGCTGGGAGAGAGGGAATGAAGGAGGTGACGAGAGCTGCAAACCTAGACACCTAGAGTGGGAAACAGCTCTCACCAACACCGCTGGCTGCTTGAGGTGCTGAGCATTTTCACACCCTAACTAATAATATTCAGGCTTCGTTTCTTTTCCCCTCTCTATTTTGAAAAAAGCTGCTGTTTTCAGACACTTCTCTTCATCACCTTGTTGTTTTTTTGGCTTTCTGCTGTTAGTTGTGGCTTCTGTTAAAACACGAGCCCTCTCAGAAATGTCCAGGGAATCACATACAGGCTCATTGTGACAGATTTTAATGGAAATGTTCACATGATTTTAACTTTTGCATTCAAGCAGTTAATTATGTTGAGTTCCAGCGTAAAGGTCAGTTTATGGAAGGGGTCTTTAAGAACCTGGTTAAACTTGGACGAGGGTTGTGGGTTAGTCTGTTCATGCTGGATTTAACAGGCACTGGATAAGGGAAAGGTGGAAAGCTCAAGAACAAGCGTGAGGCTTTTTATCTTTTATTATGTTGTACAGATTGTTGGTAAAGGGTTATCTGTAAGAGATCGAAAGCTGAGGGGGGGCGTGTGTTCATGCAGATGTGGCGGAGGAAGCTGCTTTCTTGTAAGCAAGAAAGAGGGGAAGTTGAAAGGGAAATGCTTGTTGTACTGAGAGGGCTCTGTGTGTGAGAGAGAAACTGCTCTCTAATAGGACTGTGACGGGACAAAAGAGAGAAATGTGATCTCTAAATCCACTTATTTCTCTTGAGTGCTTCTCTTTGAGATGCTCCTTCACTCCCATTTGCCTTTAGAAAGCTCTCAGTTCACTTGGAGAAATGTTTTTCTCCCTGATTACATCTAAATAGCGCTTACAGTGGCTTGTTCCCTCCCGCTGCTAGCTCTATCTTTGTCGCAGCTCTGTCTTTTGTATGTGTATTTGCACTTTGTTGTTCATTTAGCTTGGTTTGTTTCAGAGTTTTGATTTAAAGCAATATTATTTGTGATAGATTTGTGTAAACATGTAACAGCGGTTTGTTTATTTGGCTTTGCTGCATGTCGTTGTGTGCAAATGCACGTAAAGTCTGGTGCTTTTATGCAGTGTGTGTTTCAGAAGCTGTTTTGCATTTGCTCTGTTGGTCAATATTGCAATAATATGTTGAGCTGGACGTAACAGCTCTAGTTGATTTTGGGATACTCCTTCTACTTTCTAATACTTGCTGCCTGATCTCTGCAGGAACGTGAGCTCTGAGAGGAGTGAGGCCAGAAGGAAGCTGAGAGAATGCTCCGGCTTGGTCGATTCGCTCATGTACATTGTCCAGTCCCAGATTAACTGTAAAGATGTGGACAACAAGGTAATGTGTTACATGTTATTTATTTACACTACCGCTCAATTTTGGGATCACAGTGAAATGTTCTTATTTTCAATAGAGTAGCCTTCCTTCCTTAACACAACAATGGACTGACGGGTCTCTAAAGAAAGTTGTTTTTCTGGCCATTTTGAGTCTGTCAGCAAGCAATCGACTGCTCACTTATTAGTAGAATGTTTTTCAGCTGTGCATCACAATTGAGCAAGGGTGTCCTAACAACCAATTAGCCCAATAACATCCTTAACTTGGATTGGCGGCCATAACAGGAGATTTAGACAGAGGACTGAGAATTGCTGACAATAGGACTATATGCAAAATGAGCCTCTATACAAAAATAGATTTTAATACGAATTTTTATTCTTTAAAAATCATCTAATACACTTACATTAATTGTGAAATGAACAATATTGTTTGTGAATTGCATGAAAATCGCATGAATTGCCTGTATATATATCTCAGGGTTGTTAGTGAGCTTTATGTTGTCTGAAACAAGTCTTTGCAAACCTTAATCTCTCTCTCTGTCTCCTCCCCTCTAGCTGATAGAGAACAGCGTTTGTCTTTTGAGGAACCTGTCCTATCAGGTGCATCGGGAGGTGCCGGGCTGTGAGCGCTACCAGGAGACCACTCCTGTCAACCAGGGCCCCGCCCCTGCCAATCAGAAGACAGGCTGCTTCAGCTCCCGCAAGGGCAAAGGTGCGTGCAATGAAACACACGGTAACTCTTAGTTATAAAACTGACCTTGAATACTGGAGGTGAATTCCATTTCCATTGTTTTCATACTCCATTGTTATTGTGATGTGCAATATAGTCGATGTAAATCTTGCTGCATGAGAATGATGGTGAATGTTTGCATTTTGTTTTGAATCTTGTGTAAAGTTTATGAATGCCAGCTTGTTGCTTTTGGTGGCTGGGGCACTGTTGCTCTTAATTCCTCTTACTGAAATACTCTCTTCCCTGTCTTTCCACTTCTGCCATGTCGTTTTGTTTTCTTCCTCTCCTGCTTTCTTCTTTCGGTCCCGTAACAGACGAGTGGTTTTCCAAAGGTAAGCCTGTCCTTTTGTAAGCATTGCTTGCTTTTTATAGGTCTCTAATATACAGTAGGCCATTTTTGCTTCACTGTCAACACTCCTGTTATTGGTTTGGTGTTAGTTCTGCACTGGCTTATCTGATTTGAAATGTAATTTGAAATGGGGAGTATTGAAACAAGTGCTTTAGGTTATACACTCTCTCGCTCGTCCCATTTCAGATTCATTTCAGGAGCTTGACTTGCTTTCATAAGGAGCGGTCTCACCAACGTTCACCATCTGTTATTTTTCAAATATTACTTGTAGTTTTCATTCTGGCCTCAAGGGGTCACCAGGGTGTTTAATGGCATACCTCACTGAACTGAACTTGAGAGTTTACTCAGCTACAGCATTCGCTCTAGTGTATGGTGATTGTTCAGCACAGTTAATGTTTCACCTTTTGCATTTGCACACTAAAGATAGTTGTTCTCTCTTTGAGGAACCTGATTTTTATGTTTTTGTTTTTTTGGTGTTGTGTTGGATAAAATTTCATGGTTTTTTGTTTGTTTTGGCTTTTTTTCAGGGAGGAAAGATGATGATGGAACTTCAGACACAATTGACATTCCAAAGAGGACCACACCAGCCAAAGGTATGGGGCACAGTATAAAAGATTAAATGAACTGGGCACTTTTCAAAGGGAGCAACGCTGAGAAGTAATAAATAAATACAGAGATGTTAATAAAAAACTGCTTGTAATTTGACAGCATCACCATAAATTTTACTGTACAGCCAAAGGCCATGGCAGTAAAGTCAAATGTAAGCTGGTAATTCATGTCTCTGTTCTGGTTTGCAGGTTATGAGCTGCTATTCCAGCCTGAGGTGGTCCGTGTGTACACTTCACTGCTTAAGGAGAGCAAGAATCCCTCTGTTCTGGAAGCGTCTGCAGGAGCCATACAGAACCTGTGCGCAGGCCGCTGGACTGTAAATACTCTCTGCTGACTGCCATACAGCTTCTATGAAGCATTTTAATTATAGCCACTGCTGTCCAGTTTT
Source organism: Megaleporinus macrocephalus (assembly GCA_021613375.1). Classification (NCBI taxonomy): domain Eukaryota; kingdom Metazoa; phylum Chordata; class Actinopteri; order Characiformes; family Anostomidae; genus Megaleporinus; species Megaleporinus macrocephalus. The sequence continues at coordinate 6,026,582 of CM038706.1, read as the reverse complement.
TCTGTATTGGCCCCCACCCACGTCTCTCTCTCTCTCTGTCTTTCAGTATGGACGCTACATACGGGCAGTCATGAGACAGGAGAAAGGGTTGCCCATGATGACTGAGCTGTTGGCTCATGGGAACGACCGTGTGGTCAGAGCTATGTCTGGGGCACTTCGAAACCTGGCTATTGATGCTCGCAACCGTGAACTACTAGGTGTGTGCACTGATAAAATCTAAGCCACTGTTATGCTGTATGAAGGATGCTGGACGTGTGTGTGTGTGTTTGAACCATATGAAGTGTTTAAGCAACCGCTGTAATACATTTGCCTGAGGTTACGTAGGACCCTGCTGTAAAGATTAAAAACGCTGTTTATTTTTACTGCTGCGCTAAATGACAGTCTTCGCAGTTCATTTCACCAAGTGACCTATTCTTGGTAGCGTAGCTTCGCACTCGGTTGCGAGAAGCATAAATTTTGGAGAAAGCCTTCTGGTGGCATTTTAAATGCCTGTCTACGACGCAGTGCTATTGCCAAGCTTTCAGCTGCATCAGTATATCAGTATAAATGCTATTTTGTTCAGTAGTTGTACTCTGTGCTGTATAGTAACACTCACGCTGCTTTAACAAATGTTTCGTGTGTAGCAAATTGTTTTGTACATGGTTAACGTGGAATTATTACTTTTTTTTTTTACCTCCTGCAGGTAAGCACGCTGTGCCGAACCTGGTGGCGAACCTTCCGGGCGGGGGACAGAGCCAGCCTGTGCGCGCTCTCTCTGAGGAAACTGTGGTGTCAGTGCTGAGCACTTTGGCTGAGGTGGTGGGCTCCAGTCTGGAGGCAGCCAAAACCCTCCGCAGCTCACAGGGCATCGAGCGACTCGTGCTCATCAACAAGGACGGGTCAGTGTGTGTCTGTATTAAAGTTTTTTTTGATGTACAAGGTACGTAACCTTTTCCTGTTCTTTGCCTGAGATTGTGCAAACGCCCTCTGTTGTCTGTCTCACAGCAATCGTTCGGATCGGGAGGTCCGTGGGGCCGGCCTGGTGCTGCAGATCGTGTGGGGCTTTAAGGAGCTTCGGCGCACATTGGAGAAAGATGGCTGGAAGAAGTCGGACTTTGTGGTCGGCGTCAATCCCCCCAGTAACACCCGCAGTAACGGTGGCTACGAGGACAGCAGCACCCTGCCACTCATAGACAGAGGTGAGATGTTTACCCTTTGCTGAGACTGACTTTGCTGATTTTTATAGCATGTCCTTCATAGTTTTTTTCATATCTTTATGAATGTTGAACCTTACAGCATTGTTATTCTTTCTCCAGGAGGAAAGGACAGAGATAGAAACATGATTCCGCTAAACGACATGGGATCAGGTGATTTAACTACCTTTACACCAGCTTCCCACCACTTGTTGAAGCTGCAATATATTTTATATAAATTTATATTATATATAAAGTCCATTTCTTTCCTTTTCATCATCTATCAGACGCGTACACTACACTGGACCAGAGAGGAAGGAGGAACACTTTGGATGACACCCTAGAGCCTGCAGACAGTGATGCAGCTCAGGTAAACATGCACCTCTTCACTTACAGGCATGTTAATGTGCATACGCACTAATGTGCACACACACAGGGAGTGAATTTTCCTTAAATGTATTCAAACTTCCACTAAAGTGGACTCACAGCATGTCCCACTAATGGTGCTTTTTATTACCTACTACTAGCAGAAATTGCAGGTAGATATGAAACGTTCTCACTACAACTAACCATCTTAACCTTCTCTCTCTCTCCTTTTGTCTTTCTCAAATGTTCTCATCTCTGGTGGCTCCTTTTCACGTCCGTGAACACCTCTCTCTCTCTTCCTCTCACATACTCACTCAGGGAGGGATGTATGGGGAGAGGCGGGGCTCCATGCCCTTGCTGGACTCTTACGACGGTTAGGCCACTCCCCCCTCCCCCCACACTCAGTGCATGAGCGAGCATGGTATGTGTGTCCACTGCCTCCTTCCTTCACTGCATGGGCACTCGGTGTATGTGTGTGTGGTCCTAACCCCCTGCTGCTGTAACCTATTTATTGTTAATATGATTTTGCTGTCAATGCAGTTTAGTTCTGTGATTTTGTTCTTTCAGTGTAGTTTTTGTATATCTGTGCTGTTCATGTGTCCACTTTGGCCACATGGCTTATGTGTAGTCATATGACCTCCCCCCATTGATTGTGGACCTGGAAGCTCTGGGTTGCTTTGTGCATATGATAGCACATGCACAAAAAACCCTTCATAAGTTTCGTAATTTAATATGATTGAAGTGTTGTTTTTTTGTGGTGTTAATGTTGAAGGGATTAACAAGTCATTTTTTTATTTTTTACTTTTTTTTTTAAATACCATAAAGCTGTGTAATTGCAAAAACTCTACATGCATTTTGTAGGGTTTTCTATTCATGCATAGACTTCGTTTCCTAAACTCTACTACTTGTACTTATTAGTATTACTATTAATAATTTAGTATGTAACATATAAAGGTCTGCAGACTGTCTCCTGGAATAAAACAAATCAGAGGAATGCAGGACTAACAATAAAGTTGACTATTATTTAAATTAATTTAAAGAACAAATTAGGACGATCTCATCCTAATCTTGGGTTAACATCAGACTTTCATCTGAGGAACTGTCTGCCTGATGACGTAAAGCCCCAGGGAACCTAGAACCTCTTTATACAAACATTAATTTTGCACTTGTGGGCAAATCCAATTTATTGCAAACTCTATTGCGAACTGGGCCGTCCTAATCCTGTGTAGCGCATATGTAAGCTTTTGTCACAAGGCTGATGAGATGTACTGCCCACCTCCACCTGCTCGCGGAAAATCCTTCATTCTCTCCCAACAAAACCTCCATCATCTCCTAAAAATCCTCCATCCTCTCCTAAAAAAAAAAACAACCTCCACCCCCCCTGGAAAATCCTTCATCCTCTCCCAAAAAAAACCTCTATCCTCTTCCAAAAAAAACCCTCCCTCCTCTCTTTTAAAAAAAAAAACCCCTCCATCCTCTCTAAAAAAAAACTGCATCCCTTCTCAAAAAACCTGCTATTCTCTCCCAACAAAACCACCATCCTCTCACAAAAATCCTCCATTCTCTCCCAAAAGAACCTCCACCCGCTCCCAAAAAAACCCTCCATCCCGTCTCAAAAAACCTCCTATTCTCTCCCAACAAAACCCTCCTCCCCTGCTGGAAAATCCTCCATCCTTTCCCAAAATAAACCTCCATTCTCACCTAAAAAAATTCCACCACCTTTTATGGAAAATCCTTAGTTTTCTCCCAAGAAAACCACCATCATCTCCCAAAAATCCTTCATCCTCTTCCAAAAAAAACTCCATCCTTACCCGAAAAAATCCTCCATCACCTCTCGAAAAACCCTCCACCACTTCTGGAAAATCCTCAATCCTTTCACCCTAAAAAAAAACCTCCACCACCTCCAAAAAAAACTTCATCCTTCCCCCTAACAAAACCTCCATCCTTTCCCAGCAAAACCTCCACCACTTCCCAAAAAACCTCCATCCTCTTCCAAAACAATTATTGCAAGAAAGCTAACGACGAACAAAAGCTGTCTGAGCTAGTGAGAACATCTATTAATCTGTTCGCTCAGTCATCAAGACACACCAGCATTCCCAGAGTGCACACCTAGCAGCATGCTGAATTAGAACCTCCCCTCTTCTCAAGACACCACCTAAGCGTTTAGTGAGCCATGGGCACAGTAAGGATGAGCTGCAACACGACTTTCTCTCTGCTCGTACTGTTCACTTGTGCTTCAGTGGCGTAGCTGGCCGGGAGCCGCGGACTGAGAACTGTCAATCACACATGCTTGTCAGGACATCGAGGCCATGCCGAGACAGTTTGCATACAGATCTGATAAGTGATTTCAGATTACTTGAGCTCTGTTTTAATATCGTACAGTGTTCCCTGGGACTTCACCCCCTTTCTGCAGGCCTCCTAGTGGCCATTCTGTAAATGGATACGGATGTATCGGACATCTTTGTTTATTTATAGAATCAAACACAATGGTTTTGCTTATTTTCTAATTAAATTAAAAATATAATTACAATTGAAAGCTTGACAGGGTCACCTTCACAACAGGCTGCAATAATTTTATGGTTACAGTGAAAAGGAGTTGAAGAAATAGTCAAATATTCTAATAAGGCCCTGAAAACTCCACAACACAAGGCTTTTAAGATTTATTTCAGTTTAATCCCATTGGTTTTTTTTTTGGTTTTTTTTCTGTAAGCCTGAAGCTTTATAACAGGTGGACATCTGTTGTATGAGTTTATTGTAAGAGTTTAAACGAAGGCAGCCTTTTATCTGTAAATCACATACTTGAGTTGTATATCCCTTTGTGCCCAGAGATCAAAATCTGTATTCATTTCTCTTTCGTTTCGTTTCTCTACACAGAAAAACTGATAGTGTGCATTACTCGTGGCGAGCGCCCTCTTCCTGCCTACTGTCCCTGCTGAGCCTTTGATCTCATCATGACGGGACCACAGCCACTAATCAATAACGCAAAGAATCTCTTCCTCCATCATTATCACCTCTCTGTCTCTCTTTCTCCCTCTTACCCTTTTCCTTCGGAGATCTAATGGACTGATGACAGCCAAATGCTATGTTAATTTTTTTTTTTTTTCTTCCTCTGGTACATTTAAGTTCATACATTTTTTTTATATATATATACATCTCTCCCTGGGAAAGAAGATCTTAAACACAAGAGACTGAAAACACTGAAGAACTGGAATGGGCTTTTCACCATTCATTCATGTCCTCCTTCTATTTGTTTTTATTCTTGTGGAACTACGTATGCAATGTTTTGTTGTCCCTCTTTAAAAAAAAAAAAAAAAAAAACACGGTTATGAGATCAACTGGTTCACTTCTACATCATGACCTGCGAGTCGTTCCACTACAGTGATGTTTGATCTCATTTATTGGACAACAATGGTTAAGAAACACAGCACCGTAAGCGATTACGCCACCACTACATTCGTCAACGCGTTAGTTATTTTTGTTTTTAGTCTATTTAAACACTAATGACCTCATTGTAGAACTTTATACTGAAAATTCTTTCAATTCCTTTATTTCCTCACAAGTTTAATGTAGCTGTAAGAACGGTCGAAGGGGCGAATCGCTGTTTCCTTGTGCTTTGAGATGGACGGCGATGAGAACGTCGATGCCAAATTGCACCGCTGTCTTGTGAGTGCTTGTGCGTGTACAGATATTTCAGTTTCGTCTTTCAGAAGCGTTCGGAAAGGCCATTTTGTAATTTAACCATCGCCTCACGCCCCTCTGACCAGACACCACTACGTCCCTTGTTCAGCTTCTGCAGCTTATTTGTTGTCGTCGTGGTAACTCGTTGACTCTTTAGGGAGATGTGGTAGAGATGGGAATTAGATGGGGATAGAGAGCTTGAGGGGCAGTGTTTGACTGGAGGAAGAGGAAAAGAAGAACCTTTTTTATGATATTGTTTTTGTTTCCCCGCATTGAAATGTCTCCTTCTTCGGATTGGTTCGTCGAAGGTGTTTGGGAAATGACCACTCCTCAAATTCCTCCTCAGGCAGGGTTAAATAGCAGAGCTGGTGCTCCACTCATAAAGCACCTCAGAGTGGGAGCGCTCTGCTTGGATCATTAGATCAGAGCGAGTATGAACAGCAGAGTCACTGATCCTACAGCTGCACTCCCACTCTGAGCTCGGGCTCTCGGACCATGCTCTAGCTTTCTGTTTCCTATTGTCTGAATATAGATGTTTATGTAAATATGTCGGCTTCTAACAAATCCACCCCGCTTACTCCGAGTGCCTCGCTCGCTGGTCTGCCTCGGCTTGTGTCCGTATGAGCGCTTGCGAGTCCGCGAGTGGGATTCTGAGGAGTACATGGGAGACACGCTTAGGTTTAGGGTTTAGGAGTCAGAGCGTTTGGCCTTCGTTCAGCCTCTGCCTACCAGTGCCTGTTTGTGTTGGGAGTGAATGATGATGATGATGGAATATTGAGGATGCATTATTTTTTTTTTTTTTCTTTGTTTTTTACGCGACGAGCACAGTGCGCTCGCGCCTTAGACTGCATATTCGAAATGCACAGTGATTCTGATGTAGATATTTGCTGAATGGGATACTCTAGCACTAGGAGTTAAGTTGCTTTTTTGTTTTGTTTTTATTTTATTTTTTAAACCCTGGATTTCTTTTGGGAGCGCCCCCCCCCCCCCCCCCCCCCCCCCCGTGATTTACCTTCCCTCACCAACATCCCCTCCTCCCATGTGAGACACTACAGTTATATCTAACTAAGAACTAAAATGGCTTTAAAGCAGAAAGCATCCACAGGAAGGGACAGGTTCAGTGTCGTCCACAGGTTCGGTGGACGTTTTGATATCGAGGGAAAAGACTTTTTTAAATAATGTCTTAAATTGAGAAAAATTGCATCTATCACAGGCAAATTTGAGGCTGAGCTCAGATTTTGATTCTAGCTTGATATTTAGATAAAGAAAAAATAAAAGCACATTTAACTATATATACCAGAGAATATTTGTTAATTTTAATTATTTTCCTCTTGGTTGTCTTTTGTTTTTGTTTTCCCTTTTTTTTTATATTTTATGATTGGGGATAATTTTGTGTTTGTTTTCTTGGGGCTGTTGGGTGAATGCATATGCAATCAGTTTTATTTTTAATTAAATGCATTTACAGTTTATATCTTTTAATTAAAAACAAAACAAGGAAACAAATCGTTCACGTGTCATGTATCGTCAGTTGTCATACGGTTTATATGCAAAATTCTGGTGATAAATATTTCATCTCTTTTGCCTTGGCTCTTAAACATTGCACCTTTCTTTCATGGATTGAACATGTAACTTAGCAATACTGTTTTTAATAAAAGGATGATTTCTTTTTTTTTCAAAGCTTGGACTCTGTGTTATGATATTACCGTGTCCAGCAGATAAAAAAGACATTTAGGAACGTGCACCAGAAATGGACTGAAAGATAGATGATGATAGATACTTTATTAATCCCAGAGGGAAATTCAAGATCTCCTCATTTAAACCCACACATGCAGTCAAACACGCACATACATACATACATACATACATACACACACACATACTAGGGGGCAGCGAGCACAGTTGCCCGGAGTGGTGGGCAGCCCTACCACAGAGCCCAGGATGCAATCAGGGGTTAGGTACCTTGCTTATAGGCACTTCAGTTGTGTCCTGTCAGTTCATGGGATCAGTTCATCCAGTCACAAGGCTGGTTCTCTAACCTCCAGTCCACAACATGCCAATTAAAAACCAAAAAATCTACCACAACAGGAGCTACTTCTCTATAAGGGGGTCCTGGAGACCCACTGTGCTGCACATCATAGAGCTTTCCCTGCTTTAACGCTCCCGTGCTGGCCCAGTAATTGGTTATAATGAGCTGATTAGTTGGATCAGGTGTGTTGGGAGTCGGTCAGTGGGTCTCTGAGAACCAGGGCTGAGAACTCCAACTGCACCACTTGCTAAAACCATTAAGGACGTTGTACTACGATGCACAACCAGCAGTTAGTTTATGATTCATGTAGGTTTTTGGCAGGATGTTTCAGGCCTGGTTCAAGTTTTCAGACCTACGAACATATTGAGTATAAGTTTGGAAGAAGATAATGTGGATTCGGCCAAAGCAAACAATGAAACTACTTTATGATGGTATTTAAGACACAAAGCCACAAGTCTAACATTGATGTTGATCCGTCCACAACCGGTTTAAAACATATACGTGTTTTAGGGAAAGAAAAAGACTACAAATCACGACTTATTGGCCTAAAACTCGTTATGCTTGCCAAATCTTCAGCTGTTGGCTCGTCTAGCGTCCAAAGCTGTGAGAGCGGTCTCGACGCAGGCAACCACGATGTAAATATAAGTTAACGAACTCGGTCCTGTTTACTTGTAGACTTATTAATAAAAGAAGTAACAAAGTGGAAGAAATTGTGATTCAGTAACATTAAAACTACATTTCCCACTACATCAGCGAATTTGCTCATGCTAGCTAGCTAGCCGGCTTATCAACAGGTTCGCGCCAGTAGCTTTATTTTTATTTAATATTTGGTTACTAAGCAACATATTTAGGTTTTCTGTAAGTTGGATATTTTCATATAAAACTTAAATTTACTGTTAAAGTTAATCTGTTCATCTGTAGTTGTGTGAACGGCTGTTTAAAAGTCAATCATTGAGCGACTGAGTGGAAGTAAACAGTGCTGCTGTGTTAGCCGCGGTGCTCTCAGGTTCTCGTTATCGAGCCACCTGTTGCTTTTCTGCTGGATTTTGGTCTCTTCAGCTTCATCTACCCATCTTTTTCTGGTACTTGCTTCACTGTGGACTCCATTTGTTATGGTAAGTAGCAAGCTTTTTCAAGAGCTCCTAAAAGTCTTTCACTTAATGGGCTTGTTATTAAGTGTAAACCTGGAGAAAGACGTGGCTGAAGTTAGCTTCTTATTCCAATTCCCCGTTCCACCTTAAATGTTGCAGTGTTTACATTCTAGCGCCTCAGGCTTTTTATTCCAATTCCCCGTTCCACCTTAAATGTTGCAGTGTTTACATTCTAGCGCCTGAGGCTTCTTATTCCAATTCCCCGTTCCACCTTAAATGTTGTAGCAGTTACATTCTGGCGTCTCAGGCTTATTCCAATTCCCCGTTCCACCTTAAACAGTGCAGCAGATTCATGCTGACACCTCAGGTTGCTTAGTCAAATTTACACTTGAAGGTTACTGCTGCACTATTTAAGGTGGAGCGGGGAATTTGAATACGAAGCCTGAGGCACAATATTTTAAGGTGGAATGGGAAATTCTAATAAGAAGCCTGAGGTGCCAGATTTTAAGGTGGAATGGGAAATTCTAATAAGAAGCCTGAGGTGCCAGATTTTAAGGTGGAATGGAAGATTGGAATAAGAAGCTAAGTTCAGTTCTTTTCCAGTAAACTGATTCACACGAGGGTTTGTGCATGTTGGTGACTGCATGCTGCAGTAACTATAAGAGTAACTCTGAGTTAGACAGGTGAACATATTCCCAGTCTTAGATCTGGCAACCCTATGCTCTGCACATTTATGTATCTTCCCTACTGTACACTGTCTAGTCCAGTCTGTGTGTTGAACCTCTACAATTTATTATTTTTAACTTGGTTAAGGCATATATTTCTCGTTTTCTGCTGAGCATGAAATTATTTTGTTTATTTTACAACTAAATGGTCCTGATATGGGGCCCACTTGGACACCTGCGGTACAAGTGTCTGTGAACTTGTGGGTTGTCATCAGTTTGACTCCTACAGCTAGTGGAGAGTATTTGAAGTTCTGTTTTAATCCCTCTGTTGCTTTAAATGTGTGTTTCCTCTGTTTGTCAGTCTTTTTAGGATGTGGAGTTACAGGCAGCCTGACTTTGCCCTGCACCTGCTTCATGAACTGCAGAGACAGCAGAGAGGTGGTCTACTCTGTGACACGCTGCTGCAGACAGAGGGTGAGAGAGAGAGGAGGGGGGGTTGAGGAGGGGGGGTTGAGGAGGGTGGGCAGCTGAGGCCCAACTCTGGTTAGGATTGTTTTGTGCTAACCTACAACTTCCCTACACCCATCCATATCATACTAGTCGTGGTCATAGGGGGGCTGGAGCCAATCCCAGCATCATCGGGAGAAGGCGGGGTACACCATGGACAGGTTGCCAGTCCATCCACACGCTCACAAACACTCACACCGCTTAGAGTGAGCGATCAACCTTACATGCATGTGATTGGACGGTGGGAGGAACCCACTCAAGCACGGAGAGAACATACACACTCCACACAGAACGACCCGGACCGGGAATCCAACCCAGATCATCTTACTGTGAAGTGACACCATAACAAGTCCTCAAAACTTCATACTCTAACACCTACATTAGAGTGTTTTTAAAAAAATCGATTTTTTGATTTAAATCAGTCTTCATTTGAATAATCCGATATCGATTCGTATAAACCCTAGATCGATCTTTAAAATTAGCATTCCTGCCCCCCCGCCCCCTGGCTGGGGGCACACATCAGCACAAGTTATGGTGCCCCAGAACTAGAAAGCAGATGTCTGGCTACATTTTGGATTCAGAAGCGATGACTGTATTCACGCTGTTTTCCATGATAACACTGGGGGGCATCTGTGTTTACTTTGTGTTAGAACTTCCTGTGCGCCCGTGGATACGTTGATACTAATTACAAGAGAAACGACAATAAACATATAAAATGAATAGAATAACATGTTCAGTTAGAGGGAGTCAGTGATTGGAAGAAGAGGAAAACTTGGCTTGAACTACAGAGTTACAAACACAGCACATAAAGATCAGAGTGTTGGGGGGCCGCCTTCCAAAGAAGACCACCTGCGTCTCTGACTGAAGCTCTAAATTTAAAACATCCACCCAAACCTCTGTATGCTCCTACCATTCTGTGGAGGAGAACCAACACCAGAGCTTCCTTATCCAGAGCTCAGAAGCTCAGAGGAAGCAGACGCTTAAGGTGCTTGCGAACTGTTTTCTGATCAGTGTCCACCGCGCTAGGCTATCTGGACTGTAACTAACACCCACGCAGAGGGGCTCGGGCAGCTGCTGGACTTGGGTTTAACTGGCTTTCAGGAATATAAACTCACCGTCTGTGTGTAGGAGGACACGCCCACCTTCCCACTGTGCAGGTACTGATACGCTTCAGTACTTTTATAGTTTTTCATTACTGAACCGTCTACACCTTCCGAGAGTACAGAGTAATTAAACATGTCTCCATGAGTAACCTCAGACCACCTTCTCATATCATCTACCCACTGTGTTATTAACCTCAGACCACCTTCTCATATCACCCACCCACTGTGTTATTAACCTTAGACCACCTTCTCATATCACCCACCCACTGTGTTATTAACCTCAGACCACCTTCTCATATCACCCACCCACTGTGTTATTAACCCTAGACCACCTTCTCATATCATCTACCCACTGTGTTATTAACCTCAGACCACCTTCTCATGTCACCCACCCACTGTGTTATTAACCTCAGACCACCTTCTCATATCATCTACCCACTGTGTTATTAACCTTGGAGGAGACAGTGTTGTCCCATTAGAACTTCTTACTGTCTCTCTGGTCTCCTCCCATGTAGCTGTATTCATTTTGGTTAGCTGAGCAGAAGTTCTAACACAAAGGCAGAACAAACACACGCTTGAAAGTGGGTGTGGCCAAATACGGTGAATATAAACATATAAACACTAATGTTTTTAGTAATGGTAGGTTGAGTCTTTCTTGTACGTTTACCACATTAGTTCTCTGAAAATCTCTTTTCATATTCAAACAAAACATATTATTGTAACTGAAATATCACTAAATAAAGCGATATTGAATCGAATTGAATCGGAAATCTAATTGAATCGGGACCTTGTGAATCGGGATCGAATCGATCCGGGAAATCAGTGGCGATACCCCGCCCTAGTTAGAGTGGCTGTTAAAATTTGCTGTAGTTTAAGTGGTTAGGTTGACTTGTTAGGAAGCCAGAAAAACATATAAAGTGCATCCTTTGCATTTAACCCAGATATAATGTATCATCACTGTCCAAAGAAAAACGTCCATAAAAAACTTTACTTTTAATGCAAGTCAATTTTTTAAGTAATTTTTACAACCCATTTTGGAGCATTTCTATTTGTCCATTCATCATGAAACGTTCACATGATGTAAACGGCAGCTGCTGCGTTTAAGTAATGCAGAAAAACACAAATGGAGATGTTATTCTTTAGACAGTGATGATATAAATGTGTTTTTTGTTAAAACAAAAAAATAATAAACAGAAATAAACTGACTTGCTGGGAATTCTGGGTAACCTTATTCTCTCAAAGCTTGTCTCTTAGAGTTTCAGCTCTACTACTCGCTAAAAGTACACTTGAATTTTCAACCAGATGATTGTCTGGATTAAGTGATTAAGCAACTGATTGCAATGCATGAAGTAAGTATAACAGTGTAGGGTTTGTGCACTCGGGTGACTTTTCATGCTTAAGTATCTATAAAATGTTGTTTTGAGTTAAACAGGCTTTGATCTGGCAACCCAGTGTATAATGTGTTTTCCCTACTCTACACTGCTGACTCAACCTGGGAAGAGCTTTTGGATTTCTATGTAGTGATGCCAACTGCTACACCCTCAATTACATCACTGTGCCATCCAGATGTACCAGCATTGAGAGAGGATGGTTTCAGTTCTACTCCCACTTTACATAAAGACTCAGTCAGAGACTGCCTCAGTCAGAGACCGCCTCTACCAGTGCAGCTTCTAAAGCTTTACCATCCAGACTTCAAACAGAGACTCTCTCAGCTTTTCTTTGGTATTGAGTTTATTAAACTGTAAATACTGTTCGACCAGAGGAGGATGGGTCTCCCCTTGTGTGTCTTGGTTCCTCCCAAGGTTTCTTCCTCCAGTCTGAGGGAGTGACAGCATCGTTGTTAAAAGGGCTATACATATAAACTTGAGTTGAATTGAATTGAATGTTGTTCATAACCAGGAGTCGTAATGCCTAAAGCACAAATATGGCTATTTCATTTATTATCCACTGCCAGTGCTCAACTAATGCTGCTAACAGTAAAATTAGTGGGAAATCTAAGAAAAAAACTAAATATGTATCTCTCCACAATGAATGGATTCCCTGAAATACATTTTAGATCAAAAGCGTATCTCGTAACTAGAATAAAACATAGTTGGAGGCATCATGAATGACTTAAGGTCTCAAATCCTACTGATCTCCTACATAGGCAGCATTTTACATCATAGTATGCGCTCCCGACATGTAGACTGTCCCAATTCTTACATATCTTAAACATGCTGCTACTGAGGAACCTTATTTAGACCTGATTTTAAAGAAGTATTGAACTCTTCCTCAGCCGCTAAGACAATCCCATGATGCAACACAGGCTAATCTAGGAGCAGTGAAGTGGTTTTAAAATGTGAGTTATTTTGATTCTCTCTGGAGTTTTAATGTGTTTCTGGTCATATAATCACACAAAACAGTTTTTATCAACTCAACACTTTTATACTCCAGACATTAGCCTTTATGCTAGCAGATTTTTAAGCCTCGGGCTATTGTTTTAGATGCCGGTAGCTTAGCAACCAGCTAAACAAGCCGTGACGCAGTCTCTCTCTAACTAGAGCGTCTCAGTAATCTGTTTTATGAGGAGAGATGAGGAGAGAACGCTGCTATTTAAACAGCTACCTGTGTAGTAGAAATGTGTTTGGGGCACAATTGGGGTTAAACTTAGCTCCTATAGTGTTCTGGCCTAACAGATTATTATAAGCAATAATTTTCTCTTGTTCTGATGTTAATATTACCTCCTTAAGGTTTCTGAATTATATGTAAAGCTAAAGGGGAATCCCACCCATGTCAGGATTGCTGCATCATTCAGTGGTTGAGATGTAAACAAAGTCATTCAGTGAGGTTTGATTGTAGAGCAGGGTTTTGGACTCTTTATGGTGATGGCGATAGGAACTGGGGTTGCGATGTCTGTCTACAACACACATTTATCATCACAGTCCAAAGACATGCATCTCAAAAATGGCCACTTTACAAAAGAGGTCTTCACTTTTAATGCAAGTCAAAGGAACCAGAAGTTTTTCCAGCTAATTGTGGAGCATTTCTATTGGTCCAGTAGTCATTAAGTTTTCACACCATGTAAACGGCAGGCATTGTGTTCAAACGCCTTTTTTAATATATATCGGCACCTGCAGATATGAGTGTTTGGTAGCGCCAGTTAGCCTAGTAGCAGCTGTAGACGTGAACCAGAGCGGATGTTTTACTGCTTAGCTCCAAAGCTAACTGCTCTAGTGTAATACACACATTAACACGTTACTGTTACACAGAGAGTCTCACTGGAGCAGCCAGAGTAAACCAGATATCACTCAGCTTCAAGCATTCGAACCAAAACAGAACTAAAGAAAACAGAACAGTTGTGTTAACAACCATTACAGCAGATGAGCCTCTCTCTCTCTCTCTCTCTCTCTCTCTCTCTCTCTCTCTCTCTCTCTCTGTCTCTCTCTTTCTCTCTCTCTCTCTTTGTTCAATGCACTTCTTAATAACTGGTTAGTTTTGGGTATGAAGAGATGTATGTTACACTCTTTCAGCAGTAATATGATCATACTGTATTTTTTGGGGTGCAGATAAAAAAATTTATTTTTTTCTTGTTAAGTGAGTGTTTAATAAATGATGTTAAGTTCAGAAATGTTGGGCATCCACTTACTATTAGTGGAACATTTTAGCAGAAAATAAAACAGAAAACTTCTAGATATCGGCCCTAAAAATCAGCCAACAAAAAAAATTGACAGCACATATCAGCCATCGGCTGACCCTGACCTCTAAACATCGGCATCGGCTATGGAAAACCCCTTATCGGTCAATCTCTAGTTCAAACGATGAGAAAAAATAAAAACCGACAAGAACGGAGATGCATGTTTTCTTTGGACAGCGAAAATATGGTTCTTTAAAAAAAAACTATTAAAATGATCAATGTATATGTAACACTGATAATGACTGCCATATGACACCTTGCACATATCCCTCCACCATTAATGTATATTAAAAAATCCAGGTGCTTTAGAAAAGTTTCATGTTCATGGAGACATGTTTCCATATTCCGTGATCTCTTTCCATTAATTCCTCTTCATTTCGCTCCTGCTCCTGTAGGTGTGTCCGTTCCTGCGCATAGCTGTGTGTTGTCCGCCCTCAGCCCAGTTTTTTCTAGAGCCCTCACGAACTCCCCATCGCTTCCTGCGGGGCACAGCAGACTAGTCAAGCTCCAGGCCGTAGGTGCCCGTGCCCTGCTGAAGCTGGTTGGCTTCTTGTACTCTGGTGAAATAGAAGGGGAGGGGCTTCGAGAACAGGAGGAGTTTATTAGCGCTGCTCACAAGCTTGGCTTCAGTAACTTGATAGATGGGTTGAAAGGCTGTACGACGACAAAGCAGCAGGACAGAGTCGTGAGACGGCAGGAGATCGGACTGCAGACAGAAGACGCAGAAAGAGTACAGGTCCTGGAAAGCTTCACGACGCATTCAGAGACTCAGACAGACAGTCCTGACGCTCACCTTGCAGATGCCTCCCCTGCATTCGGGTCTGAACCATCTTTAACCGGGCCCTGTCAATACAGGACCAGCAGTTCAGCCATAGAACTCCACTCAATAAAAGATATCACTGCCTTCTCCAGTGCCAGCGTCAGTGAGGCCTCAACTCCTGTCAACTCTAAAAGCTGCCAGCAAATAAATGTAGACCCCTTTAGAAGACTCTATCAGAGAGAAAAACCCAATGTTGCCCGGACCCAGTCAGAACTTTTGGACTCCGGTGTTCTGGGAAAAGTGAAACGAGTTCGAGGGAAAGATTTCCGTAAGCTTGTCGGAAAGCTCGGCTGCCAGAGCTGTTCTACGTTCAGACAGCAGGAAGACACACAGATCTCACTAAAGATTAAACTGAAGAGAAGACGACGAGGGGCACAGTGGGAGATTGTTAGCATCCAAGAGGACAGCAGAGCTGATAAAGCCGCTGCCAGTCCAGGAAAGACACAGAGTCGCACTGAGGTACCAGTTCATGATGTGTTTTGTTCCTTCTATATACACCAACCAGTCATAACATTAAAACCACCTCCCTGTATCTACACACACTGTCCATTATATCAGCTCCACTGACCATACAGGAGCTCCACTTACAGACTCTGATTAATCTGATTCTCTGTATACTTTATTACTCTGTTCTTCAGACACAGCAGTGCTGCTGCTGGAGTGATTAAACACTGTGTCCACTCACTGTCCACTCTATTAGACACTCCTACTACTTGCTGGTCCACCTTGTAGATGTAAAGTCAGAGACAGTAGCTCATCTGCTGCTGCACAGTTTGTGTTCTCTAGTCCTTCATCAGTGGACACAGGACGCCGCCCACAGGACACTGCTGTCTGGATAGTTTTGGTTGGTGGACGATTCTCAGTCCAGCAGTGACACTGAGGTGTTTAAATACTCCAGCAGCAGCACTGCTGTGTCTGATCCACTCACACCAGCACAACACACACTAACACACCACCATCACGTCAGTGTCACTGCAGTGCTGAGAATGATCCACCTTCCTAATAGTATCTGCTCTGTGGTGGTCCTGTGGGGGTCCTGATCATTAAAGAACAGAGTAATAAAGTATACAGAGAATCAGATGAACTACAGTCTGTAAGTGGAGCTCCTGTATGGTCAGTGGAGCTGATATAATGGACAGTGTGTGTAGATATGAGGGGGTGGTTTTAATGTTATGGCTGATGGGTTTAGCAGATGTGCCTATATACTTATTTTTGAAAGTTAGTATCAGTAAGTAATGCACTGCCCAAACTATATCAATCTCTTTACCATAGAAAATACAATGATCAGTGTTATACATATCATATTGTTTAGCCCATTAAAATAGATGAGGGTGAGGAACAGTTTATAACAGTCACAGCGAGCTACCAGTTCTTTTTTAGTATTCTTTCTGTATCTTCCTGGTCATAAAAAAAAAAAATCATTGTTTAATGTGGTCACATACGTGATCAGTCAAAAGTTTGGACACACCTACCCAGGTTCTCCTGATTTGTACCATCTTAATAGTAAGTGAATAACTGTGAAGAGATCAGAACTATAGAATAGTCGGTATGGAATTATTCCTGGAGCAGAATTAAACATCTGGTTGTGTTTAAAGAATGTTTAGAGGGTCTTTTAGAAATGAGCTCATTTGCTCTGATGCAGGTTTACATACTTTGAACATTCTGACCAGCAGCTTCATGAGGAGCCACATGAGCTGCTTCTCTAACAGGACTGAAGAAGATAGTGTAGATGCTGGGATCTTGTTCTGATAAACAGGTTTGGGGGTTTTATAGCTCTTATAAAAATATACATTCTCATTTTTACATTTAAATACAGACAAATGTTTGTTTTAGTAATATTTGTGTACATGGGCTCCAACTTCACTCGTTCAGATCAAAACGTCTTTATATTTATAAACATATATATTCAGTTAGGTGTCCAAGCTTTTGACTGGTATTGTATTAAAGAGGTTTTTAAGGAAGTGCCTTATTGACTGGCATGATTGTCAGTTGTTAACAGTGAATTGATAAATGTGATTGTCAGCAGAAACTTATATAATGATAAATAATATTAATACTGTAGTGGCTGGATCTGTCCTCTGTTCTAAGAGCAGTTCTTATCATATCTTTGTTCTATTATATTATTATACATATTATATATGCATTATTGATTATATCAGCCATCTGTTAAATATTGGTCAGGTCTAAATGCTTACCTCATTTCTCTCCTCAGGAGGGTGTCACACTCACCCAGCCCCTGAGAAGCTGTGCTGAAGTTCTGAGCCCTTCTCCCACAGTTGCTCGCCAGGGTCTCGCCACTGTAACACTCACACCTCCCATAGACCTGACGATGTCTCCTCCTACCACCCCTGCAGAGCAATCTGGTCCTCATAGCCCCAAAACACTTCCTCCCTCCTCACATATAGAAATGCCACCTCCATCGCCAGGCGTGCTCCAGGCCGAAGAGTCTGACGAACACATTGCAAGCCTGTTGGAGGACATGGTTATGTTGGGTCTAAACATCTTGCCATCAGCACCAATAAACAGGAACAACGACTTGCATCACCAGAACGACAAACATGCATCACCTGAACTACACCTGGACCTGAAAACAGGGCAGCGTGGTGCTGTTTCTACTGTTTCTGCTCCCTGTCTTTCTGGACGGAGCCATAGTGTCCCTACAGATGCTAGAAAAGCGGCACCTTCAACAGGTTCCTCTGCACAAGGAGAAGCAGGTAAGTGACATGATGCATGCACTACTGAGTAAAAGTCTTACTGTGTATACACCAGTAAGAACAGCAGATATGATTAGAACAGATGTAAATAATCATACATACAATACAAAGTAACATGAATATGTTATTGTGAGAGAAGTAGATCAGATCTTGATCCAGTTTGAAGAACAAAGTTAGGTTCCAGATTTCTCCTGGACGCCCCAGACATTGTATAAATGTATTCAGTTCCTTCAGCAGCAAATCTTGATTTAGCTTAATGAAGTACTGAGCAGTCAAAGCAGGTATTAGATGAGAATTGATAATAATACTGGGTTGTTTAGGAGAAGCTTGGAAAGAGTTAAATAAACACACTGATGTATGTAAAAGCTCTACTTACTCTATTAATACTGATAGAATATTTCAACAATAACATGTTTTACTGAGTAAATGAAAACTTACTGCCCCCAAGTGACTCAAACCTTTGCACAGTACTGTACATTGTGCCTTGGTACATGTTGCTTGCAGGACTCAAGGTTTGTTATTTGACTAACTTTAAAATAAGCCAAATAACATTATCGTGCCACAAAGATATCTATCACTTAATACTCCACTAATACAATGTAGAAAACTATGATAAAATATGAACACAGTCATGTTGACTTGTCCTTACTGCTGTCCACACTTAACTAATTACTAATTAATGAAGTCATGTAGTCAACAAGCTACAGCCCTGCTGTGATAAGATATCCTTTCTCCAGGTTTTTTAATGAAAATGAAATTGCAGTATGTCACCTTCCACCTGTATGATGTTACATAAATGCCAATGAACCATTTGTGAGCCCTAACAGAACATATAGGATGTGTCTTAAATCCTAGTGAGTGTCTAAGTAGGCTGTCTAGGTAGCAGCTGTGTAAGTAGCAGTGTTCTCTCCTCATCTCTCCTCATAAAACAGATTACTGAGACGCTCTAGTTAGAGAGAGACTGCATCACGGCTCGTTCCTGCCCACTGTATGTGACCAGTGGTTTAGCTGGTTGCTAACCTACCGGCTGGCTATCCAAAACAATAGCCCGAGGCTTAAAACCCGCTAGCATAAATGCTAACGACTTAGTATATAACTGCAGAATGGTCAACGCATCGTTACAGAGTTGATAATAAAAAACTGTTTTGTGTGATTATATGACCAGAAACACATTAAAACTCCAGAGAGAATCAAAATAACTCACATTTTAAAACCACTTCACTGCTCGTAGATTAGCCTGTGTTGCATCATGGGATTGTCTTAGCGGCTGAGGAAGCGTTCAATACTTCCTTAAAACCAGGTCTAAATAAGGTTCCTCAGTAGACAGCATGTTTAAAGTATGTAAGAATTGGGACTGTCTACATGTTAGGAGCCGTAGTATGATGTAAAATGCTGCCTATGTAGGAGCTCACTAGGTTTTGAGACAGACCCTTAATAACCCTTTCACGAGTGTTGACCGTTATTCCTGTCCTGTAGGGCCAGAGAGTCCTGGATGTGAGAGTCAATCCAAATTAGGAACAGCAGAGCTCAAGAATGTGACATCAACTGCAACTAGTCCAACATCATGTGCTATTACTTCTCCATCTGCTGCATCCCAGAAAGATAGTGATCCATCATTCATGTTGCCATACAGTGTGTCAGAAAAAGTGCTGGCGTCCAGCCTTCCTTTTGGCACCGGAGGTCTTGAGCCCCCACACCAGAATGTAGGCGAGTTGAGGAATGAGTTGGATCATCTCCTTTGGACTCCAGATGATTATGTGCAGCCAGTGAAACAAACGAAAAGCAAGACCAGTAAAGGTCATCACGGGAATGTACAAACTTCAGGAGGAGCTTCAAGCAGCATGACACGAGATGCTGTAAACAGAGTGCGTACAGTCATACAGACTAGAGATACGACTAAAGCTGTGTTTTGGAGGGAACCTCAAGTCCTTCCAGACCACCAGCCTCATATAGTACACAAGGGCACCGGTTCAGCTGATGGAGCAGATTTAAATGAGATGAGACTCCCAAGATGTCTTTCACCTCTTGTGTCAGAAAAGAGGTGTTATAGCGGTTATACCAAGGACTGTTTGAGGCCATCTTCATCTCTTTCTGCCTCATCTGCCACCCTAAAACCAGCTTTGAAGCTCAAGGTTTCTTCACCACAATCACAGACACTGCTAGGCAAGACTAATCAGCAGAACCAAACATCTACTTATTTTTATGCAGCACAGAAAACATCTTTGTCCAGTCATGCTTCCGAGATAGGCTTGTGCAATTCATGGCCAACTAAAGATCACATGGAAGAGACCAGAGAAGGCTTATCAGGACAGGAAGTGAGACAAACCCAGAGTCTTGAGAAAGAGATGTTTGGAGAGTCAAAGGACATTGAACTGGACAGGCAGATAGAGGAGTCAGGGGTGAAGGGAATATGTAAAAAAAGGCAGAGAGCTGGGGCTGTGATTAATAAGGCAAACAAGAAAAAACGTAAGATTGCTGGTAGAGAAGGAGCTGATGTGACACCTAGTAGTGCGAACGGAGGCGTCAATACCGTAGAACTCAGCGAAAACTCATACTCTAGGAAAGTGTACTGGCTAAGGGCTGGATATACAGCCAACCGTGAGTCAAAGTATCAGAAGCCCAGGAAGACAATACCAGAATTTCAGACAAACAAAGCACTCAAGAGAAAAGATCAAGAGAGATGCAGCGACGGCATGGATAAAGAACAGCCTGCCGTTTACATGGCAAGACGTGGAAAGCCTCCAAAAAAGACTGTGGACGGCTCTTCTGCAGGTTTTCGTGCTACCACCTGTTCTGGCAAAGATGATTTGCAGTTGACAAATTTGAGCCGACCCAACAGTCAGAGTGTACAGAATGATGGGTGTGATCTGGTGAAGCGTAAAGACCAAGCTGTTTGTCTTGTAACAAAATGGGAAAATGGGAGGCCTACTAAAGAAAAGGAACAGGCAATAGGCCCTGAACATACAGAGAGTGATTTAAATGATGAACAGTCTGCAGGTCCTACAGTTTCCACCTACGCTGGGCACCAGGATTCACAGAAGGCAGAAAGAAAGATGACAAACGGGTGTGAAAGAAACAAGACACAAGGACCTGCAGTAGAGAATGCCTCGGTAGAGTTGGAGGAAGTGAGTGCAGAGGTGAACTGGAACGTGGAACCCAACGTGGATGGTAGTCAAACTAAAAAAACAAGTATTGTTGATCAGGTTTTCCACCAGAGCATCTTTAGTGTTGGAGCCAGTGTCTCCAGGCATTTTCCACCCATTGGTCAGCAGCCGGGGTCAAGTTCATTGAACGTAGAGAGCACTCCGAAGACTGAAAGGAAAAGGAGTGCTGGTCCATCACTGCCTGACATCATTAAGAAGTTCAGAAAGCTCACAGACCGAGGTCATGTGAGGAGGAGAAGAAAGCTGGTAATGGACAACAATGAGGGGGAAGAGAAGGAGTCGGCTAAAGAAGGCAAAATGAAGACAAGAGTGGAAGTGGATGATAGAGTGGAGGAAGTTATGGATAATACCAAAGAGCAAACTGTGAATTCAGAAAATAGCTTAAAAATATCATCTAAACGTGGAAATGGTTTGACTGGTGAAAACCCAGAAGTGGGTAGAAACCAAGCAGATATTGGCAGTCGTTCCATTCACCCTGACATATCCAGTCACAAGTCCCATTTGTATACTGTTCCATTGGCGAGCAGCTTTGGCAGTAACGGTGAGATGGAAAATGACCCTCAGAATAAATCGACTGAAATATCTGTAAGTACAGAGGAGACCTCAGACGGGACTGAAGGTTTCCATCTTGACGAAAGTGCGGACACCCACGCTGTTCACCCAGAAGCTAACCAGGTCTGGAACAATGAGAAAGTGAAAGGGAATGCAGAAATGGAAGCAGCTCATGTGGTGGAAATCCCCAGAAGGAATGATAAACAACACGCAGCTGAGGTAAACGATGCTGAGCTAGAAATAATGGAAGAAAGTGATCTGGATGGTGCTGGTCATGGAGAGGAGGCAGGTACTCCTGGCTTGACCACTGAAAAGTCTGACGTGGAGGAGAGCCTGTCTAGATTCAGCATGACTAATGCAGAGTCTGCTGCATGTGAGGAGGAGCTAACAGGACCGCAGCATCAAAGGACTGGAGTAGGAATCATGTCATCAAATGAAGGTAACATCACAAAGTGAATTTTAAATAAACAAAGAAAACTAGGCAACTTTGCAGTAGAGGCCAAAAACACTTTCAATGTAAGTCAATGGAACCAGAATTTTTGAGTGTTTCCATTGGTCTGTTCATTATAAACTATTTCAGTTAAGAGCAGCTGTTTATATGATGTAGAAACCGTAACAACTAGGAAAAAGATAGAGACACTTATTTTTCTTTTTCTTACTCCTGGCATTAACATGCATCATGGCTGATTCCATAAAAGTTACAGGTGTGAACAGGGTTCCGTGTATCTCAGAGACCACCATTAGACCATAGGACTACCCCCCACAGCAGCAAAAACTGTGTAGCTTCTTTCTGTTTCCACATAGTTATAATTGTTTAATTGTTTCGAAGTTGGGTTAGCAGTTCATCTGTTCTATATTTACATATACAACGACTCTCAAGACATTTTAGTTTGATTAGAAATGCAGTGAGAGGCTGATGTAGTAAACGTAGGCAGCTGTTTTCCTTCAGTCACGAAATCTGATGGTAAGAAGTCACTGGAGAAGCATTCCAGATGCATAGAAATGTAAACATATACGTCTCACTGCACACTTGAGATCAGATTAGATGGTTGTTATAATAAGTATGAACTGGTTTGGCCTTTTACATACATAATCATCATTGGTATAGTGTAGTGGGCTACACGTCTGCCCTCCATGCTGAAGACTGGGGTTCGATTCCCCACCTCAGTAACCACCTTAGACTATACCAATAAGAGTCATTGGGTAAGACTCCTAACACTACCTTCACCTACCTGTGTACAGGTAAACTGTAACACTACCTTCACCTACCTGTGTACAAGTAAACTATAACACTACCTTCACCTACCTGTGTACAGGTAAACTATAACACTACCTTCACCTACCTGTGTACAGGTAAACTATAACACTACCTTCACCTACCTGTGTACAGGTAAACTATAACACTACCTTCACCTACCTGTGTACAGGTAAACTGTAACACTACCTTCACCTACCTGTGTACAAGTAAACTATAACACTACCTTCACCTACCTGTGTACAGGTAAACTGTAACACTACCTTCACCTACCTGTGTACAAGTAAACTATAACACTACCTTCACCTACCTGTGTACAGGTAAACTATAACACTACCTTCACCTACCTGTGTACAGGTAAACTGTAACACTACCTTCACCTACCTGTGTACAGGTAAACTGTAACACTACCTTCACCTACCTGTGTACAGGTAAACTGTAACACTACCTTCACCTACCTGTGTACAAGTAAACTATAACACTACCTTCACCTACCTGTGTACAGGTAAACTGTAACACTACCTTCACCTACCTGTGTACAGGTAAACTGTAACACTACCTTCACCTACCTGTGTACAGGTAAACTATAACACTACCTTCACCTACCTGTGTACAGGTAAACTGTAACACTACCTTCACCTACCTGTGTACAGGTAAACTGTATCACTACCTTCACCTACCTGTGTACAGATAAACTGTAACACTACCTTCACTTACCTGTGTACAGGTAAACTGTAACACTACCTTCATCTACCTGTGTACAGGTAAACTGTAACACTACCTTCACCTACCTGTGTACAGGTAAACTGTAACACTACCTTCACCTACCTGTGTACAGATAAACTATAACACTACCTTCACCTACCTGTGTACAGATAAACTGTAACACTACCTTCACCTACCTGTGTACAGGTAAACTATAACACTACCTTCACCTACCTGTGTACAGGTAAACTATAACACTACCTTCACCTACCTGTGTACAGGTAAACTGTAACACTACCTTCACCTACCTGTGTACAGGTGAACTGTAACACTACCTTCACTTACCTGTGTACAAGTAAACTGTAACACTACCTTCACCTACCTGTGTACAGGTGAACTGTAACACTACCTTCACTTACCTGTGTACAGGTAAACTGTAACACTACCTTCACCCACCTGTGTACAAGTAAACTGTAACACTACCTTCACCTACCTGTGTACAGGTAAACTGTAACACTACCTTCACCTACCTGTGTACAGGTAAACTGTAACACTACCTTCACCTACCTGTGTACAGGTAAACTATAACACTACCTTCACCTACCTGTGTACAGGTAAACTGTATTACTACCTTCACCTACCTGTGTACAGATAAACTGTAACACTACCTTCATCTACCTGTGTACAGGTAAACTATAACACTACCTTCATCTACCTGTGTACAGGTAAACTGAAGACCATTTACATGAATTATAACCTCAGTGGGGACAGTACGGCCTATGTGACTGACTAACAAGTGTTTTAGCACAGTTACATATTTCAGAAGTCTTGAGTAACATGCAACACGCCTTACTCCTGAAGTCAGGTTTGAGGAATGCAGCCTCTGTAAGATTGTGTGCTGTTTTATCTTTAGAGGAAAACATCAGATACCTGCTAAAGCTACCTCTGATGCGGGGGCGGTGGAGAGGAACAGAGATCTTCTATTTTGACAAAGCCTTTGTCACAAACTCTTGGCTCACTGCTGTTGATCTGTTTGTTAAGCCGTGATGTATGGACCTTCTTGTCCGGGCCTGAGCCTCTACTGCACTGACCGGGGCTCTAATTTGTTTAAATAGATCCAAAAATCTACTCAATTATCCTTCGTTTTTGGGACGAGAAAGACAAAATGGAATGGCTGCAGATGGTAAGGGAGTTACAGTTCCTAAACGAATTAAGAAAAACAAAGTTGGGCTAACATTAGCACCCACTGGCAAAAGCCTAACTGGCCCATTGAGGATCTCCCTGATACATACTATGGAGGGTGTTTCTTGTTATGAAGCCACATCTTTGTATTTCAATTGTAAGGCTTGTCAGTCAGACAAGGGCTGATGAAGATAGCTGGCTAGTCTAAACTGGGCAGCACAAAAGGCAACTGGAACTTAAAGATGTGGGTTCATAGCAAGAAACACCCTATAAAACCCCATAACCCATATCAGACATCCTCGGTGGGCCAGTTCATCTGATTCTCTGTATACTTTATTACTCCGTTCTTTAATGATCAGGACCCCCACAGGACCACCACAGAGCTACTATTAGGGTGGTGGGTCATTCTCAGCACTGCAGTGACACTGACGTGGTGGTGGTGTGTTAGTGTGTGTTGTGCTGGTGTGAGTGGATCAGACACAGCAGTGCTGCTGGAGTGTTTAAACACTGTGTCCACTCACTGTCCACTCTATTAGACACTCCTACTACTTGCTGGTCCACCTTGTAGATGTAAAGTCAAAGACAGTAGATCATCTGCTGCTGCACAGTTTGTGTTTCTCTAGTCCTTCATCAGTGGACACAGGACGCCGCCCACAGGACACTGCTGTCTGGATAGTTTTGGTTGGTGGACGATTCTCAGTCCAGCAGGAGCACTGCTGTGTCTGATCCACTCCCACCAGCACAACATTCACTAACACACCGCCACCACACCAATGTCACTCCAGTGCTGAGAATGAGCTCTGTGGTGGTCCTGTGGGGGTCCTGATTATTAAAGAACAGAGTAATAAAGTATACAGAGAATCAGATGAACTACAGTCTGTAAGTGGAGCTCCTGTATGGTCAGTGGAGCTGATATAAAGAACAATACGTATGGATACAAGGTTGGTGTACCTAATAAAGTGGCTGGTGAGTATATATGGATGTCGTCCAGACAGTTCAGTGTGAATGATTTCTCGTTTGTTCCTACAGCTTTTACACGTACACATTCACCAGCAAGCCCAGCAGAGGAAGCACATTCTGTCCAGCTTGGAGAAAAGCCTGAACAGACTAATATCAGCAACACCTCATTCAACACCATGGATCTCCCAACTGCAGTCTCAGTTACAGAGAACCCGGAGACGGAGGCCCAGACTTGCGACGAAGACGAGGAGGTAGTGGTGGACGATCTCTCGAGCTCTCCTGGTATGTTGATACAGTTTCCATCAGAAAGCATCATTCTGACCGAGGAGGAAGATGAACTGGAAGAAGAAGAAGAAGAAGTAGATGTAACTGGAGAGGACACAAACTGAACTCTACATAAATCAGTTGCGAGCCTGAGCCAAAACTTGAGTTGAGCAGTTTGTCGGCAAGTTTTGTCATTGTGGATGTTGTCTTTGATTTATTTAAATGTTTGTATTCATGTTAAAATGTTAATTTAATGCAGTTCAAAGTTGGCATTGCTGGTTTGATTAGAGAGCATCACTGTAACTGTAGTTTGTTTTGTTTCTCTATTTGATTATGCCATTTAAAAAACATTTGCACATTGTTTGGAAAAATATATCTGATTTAAAATGAGTCTTTGATTAGGACTTATTTAACCACACACGCAAAATCAACCTCCTACTCAATAAGGACACCTGTCGGCTGGACGGTGGTATAGCAGCAGAACAGCCTGCGCTATGAGAACTGGGAGTCGTTCCCGAAAGGAGTCGATTCTCTGATTCTCTAAGCCTGCGCTAATAGGACTGGGAGTCGTTCCCGAAAGGAGTCGATTCTCTGATTCTCTGAGCCTGCGCTAATAGGACTGGGAGTCGTTCCCGAAAGGAGTCGATTCTCTGATTCTTTGAGCCTGCGCTAATAGGACTGGGAGTCGTTCCCGAAAGGAGTCGATTCTCTGATTCTTTGAGACTGCGCTATTTGGACTGGGAGTCGTTCCCGAAAGGAGTCGATTCTCTGATTCTCTAAGCCTGCGCTAATAGGACTGGGAGTCGTTCCCGAAAGGAGTCGATTCTCTGATTCTTTGAGCCTGCGCTAATAGGACTGGGAGTCGTTCCCGAAAGGAGTCGATTCTCTGATTCTTTGAGACTGCGCTATTTGGACTGGGAGTCGTTCCCGAAAGGAGTCGATTCTCTGATTCTTTGAGCCTGCGCTAATAGGACTAGGAGTCGTTCCCGAAAGGAGTCGATTCTCTGATTCTTTGAGCCTGCGCTAATAGGACTGGGAGTCGTTCCCGAAAGGAGTCGATTCTCTGATTCTTTGAGCCTGCGCTAATAGGACTGGGAGTAGTTCCCGAAAGGAGTCGATTCTCCGATTCCAGGCATTCAGGACAAGAGAGTCGACTCCAAAGCTTTGAACACGCGGAGGGCGAGGTGTTGTGCTGCGACTGGACATCTTGTCCAAAAACAATGTCCAGCATTTTGCTGTGGACAAGGTAGAAAGCAGTTTGTAACAGAAAGTGGTTTACAATCAGCTTCGCTAGAGCTGAAACGTCTACATAGCTGGCGCAGGCTGAAGAGTGAGGTAGTTAACCTGGCTAGTGTTAGCTCCTCAGCCTGCGTCGCTAATCTCTAATAATGGGTAGTTTAATGAGCTAAAAGCTCCTTATATCCATGAGTAACAGCCACCTGAAGCTAATATGTTCAGATCGTTTATCTGCTTCCGTGTGTTTCGTTTGTTTTTTCAATTGAACTACATACGTGTGGAATCGATTCAATTGATTCACTCGGAGTCGACTCCCAATGTTTCTCGAGCGGTAGGAGTCATGTTGACACCGGAAGCAGTGTGCGAGCTGGGCGGCCCCACGTGTGCTGCTCTCCGGTACTGAAGGTTAAACCAGAAGCGTTGCTGTCGGTGCTCGGTTAACGGAGCTCACGGTGGAGGAGAAGCTGAAGACCAAACGCGGCCGAGATGGACCCCATGAAAGCGCAGCAGCTGGCGGCGGAGCTCGAGGTGGAAATGATGGCTGACATGTATAACCGGTAACGTGAAATTCTATCAGCTAGCTTAGCTTTGGCCACTGGGGTCCTTTAACTGGGACCAGTGTTGGATATTTCCTGACCCTTTCCATTGTATGCATACATGTAATCTCTCAGAAAACCTTAACCTAATGATTTGGACAGCATGTTCAGTTCATTGAGCTGAGGTGCCCATCTCTATCTCTACTACACCCAGCATGTGTACACCATATCTATTGCAGGACCTTCATATGGCCAAACACTGTCCTGCTGACACACTGACTGATGTATTAAACTCATATAACTGGCTATGACTGCTACAGTCATTGTCAGTTACAGCCACAATGTCTTTGGGAGGTTTAGATAATTGTAGGAGACGCCCTTCTAATTACCTTCTAATTGAGGAATGCAGTCTGTGCAGAGAAGATTACTGTCAAGGTCACCGTCTGATCCACCAGTGTGACCCCCATTCCCAGTTTTGCAGCATGGGTGCTTCAGGGGTCCCTCCAGGGTCATGCTACCACTCACCCACATGCTCATCTCATTTCAGGAAAGGCTACATCACAGCAGATCTATTCAGTAGTACATCAAAACAGCCAGTGCTCTGCTTCATAAAACCACAAGAGGATTTTATTCAATTCTTAGAGGCCTTGTGTTTAAAAACACTGGTCCAGAAACATCAGCCCTGATGATGCATGAATACCTTCATAGTATAGCTGCTAATTGTGTGGGGTAGGGTTTTGATTAAGTAAGTTGGGGCTAATTAGATCTGAGAGCCTCACATGCAGACCTGTAATGGCAAAGGGTCTGTGATGTGTGTGACTGGGATGTTGTCATGATTTATTTTTTCCAGTTATTTTAAAGGGTAACTGCGTTAGGAGCCGATCAGTGGATTCATCTGTAGGCCTGCACATTCTCTCAGTTGTGGAGATGACATTATACCTCTTTTTAACATGGTTCCATGGGGTCTTAATGAAATATTGATAAATAGTGATATTCTGTGGTTAAAATAGAATGCTTCTTTCTCCTGCGGTCTAAACAGGCCTGTTCAGAATGGCCAGTTATATATAACACCCTAATATATATATATATATATATATATATATATATATATATATATATAACACCCTAGTGGTGAGTAACTAACTAGCATTTTATCTGTAGTTTTGTCCTGGATTGTTGATACTGACCCCCTCATTGCACCGAACTATGCTACACAATGCTAAAGTGGGCTTATAATACTGTATGTAATGCATGTAAAGTGCTGCACCATTTAAGGTGGGTTGGGGAACGCAAGTCTCGATAGATAGCCGCTGCAGCATATAAGGTGAAGCAGGAAAATTCAAATAAGAAGCCGGTTAAGAAGCCAAACAGGTAAACTGAGGCACCAGCATAACTGCTACCCCATTTAAAGTGGAATCGGAAATGCAAGCAATAGGCTGTCCTCAGCTTCTTGGTGGACACAGTGTTTTTCTCACATGTACAGGTTTTTGCCCACTGTAGCAAAAATAAATGTCATATGCAGCTGACGTCTTGATAAGCAGAGCACTGCTTGAGCTTAGCTCTTGGCTTCCACACGCTGCTGCGATGGTTGGTTCTAAAGCTGTGGGCAGAGATACTCTGATGGGCATCTGGGTTGGGAGGGGTTATTGTAATAAGCCCCTCAGCTGACACAAAAAGCTGCCTTCCTTCACAGTTGGTGGGTTGGTAAACACTCCAGATACCCACATGTATGTGCACAAGCACTAAAAGATACGTTTTTTCGTAGTACGTCCCCTTTAAAATCAGTCGAAGCAGTTCTTTCAGTCATCAGTCTGTTTATTTGAGCTGTCTTTTCCTTTCAGGTGCACCATGTATGCCCACTTCCTCTCATGTTCTCTGGTTTCTGGCCACACAAGCAGTTGCCAAGACAGCACTGATTACATAATGATGGCACCATAATTTATTCCTGGTAAATAATAATAATAAAAAAAATTATTTGTACTGCAGTTAAAGGAAAATCTCCCCTATTACGCAAACATTCTGCATAATAATAACACAATATTAAAATAAAGGCACTCACAGAGGTTTAATGTAGAGAAGCTCAGTGACACTGATTTCTTTGTAGTGGGCATGATGGGAACCAGGACTCATGATGCCTACCCAGCATGTATAAAATTAGTGTGTGTAAATTTAATATGACATGCATGTGTTTAAACAACAGTAATAATAATAATAGTTTTCAAGGTTTGATGCTTAAACCTTACATAAAACAACATCTCAAGCATCAGGCAATTAATTAATACCAATTTCAAGCAATAACTTAATGTGTGAAGTAGCTTTTAAAGGCGAATTATAATGATGTGTCTGTGCAGAAATTTAAAAATGGTGGTGGAATTCCCCTGTAACCTTACATGACTTTAATGATGATAAATTAAGATGCTTCTTATAGGGCTGGGCGATAAAACGATAACGATAATTATCGTGAAATAACGTTTCCTCGATAGAACTATAAGACGTAGTCGATAGAAAGTCGATAGAATTAAGACAACATGAACAGCCAATGAGAATGAGAATAGCGCCGCTCCAAACCAATCAGGTGGCTGAACTAGAGTTCCAGCCATTTGATGTTTGGTTGAAGCACACAGCTCAGAGTGTAGACGTAGCGGCAGCTTAACCCACGCACTAGTAATAAGTTACTGCAGGCGTCACAGTCGAGCAGAGAGAATAAAATAAGAGAAAATAACAACAGAAAACATTAAACACTACTGAAAGAAACATGATACACGTGTTAATAATCTATAAATAATCTATAAGATAAGATAAACAGGTAAACAGGTGCTGTCCTGCTGCTGTTTTGATGAAGCTCTACGGGTTGTTTGATCTTCAAGGTCTTGTGTATAGCAGTTGTACTGTTGTGATCATCTCCACTGAGCAGAGCTGACAGAGCACCACACTGTTGTGTTTCTGTGTGAAACACTCTCACAACGTTAGATGTACGTGAGTGATTGTTTGTAGCTGCAGCTTGTGCTCCGGATAAATCCATGCTTTCAGTAGACGCCCCCACCTTAGCGACGCATCGACACACGTTATGCTAATCAACGTAATTTCTTAATCTATAAAGATAAATATGTATATTGAAGGAGTTCGAGTTAGAACGCTGAGACAAAGTTGACTTTATGACCAAAAATCCAGAGTAAACTTTATTTTCTACTGAAAACAGAATCACTAAACCAGCTCCCCATTAGAGCAGACAGAGAGTCGACCCACCGCTATGATAGAACATAAACAGAGTCCTTTTCTCAGCCCCAGCTTAAAGGGCCAGCAACAGCCTACTTAACACAGTGTCTGTGTGTGAATACTGTTCTTACTAATACTGCCCCATATATATATATATATATATATATAGAAAATGTATATGTATGTGTGTGTGTAATTTATTTGAAATACAGTTTTCATGTTCTTTAAAAACAATAACAAAATCTTTACATTTTGATATCTTCACTTCTCACTTAAAGTAAAAAGGCAATAGTGATTTGATATATATATATATATCGACTGATATGAAAAAAATATATCGTAATAAGAGTTTTTCCTATATCGCCCAGCTCTAGCTTCTTATTAAGTAAATGAATGACATGCGTCACTCTTGATATAGTAACTCTGTGACTAGGAGACTTAATTGAAACAGTCCGCTACTGTGTTTTTATAGCTTTGTGTTTTGCTGTGGCATCAGACAACAGAACTTTTACCCCAAATTCACTTCTGAGTGTGTGCAGCAGCCACAGCTTCTTTACTACATGTAACTATTTAAAATTTTATTGTAGATGTTAAGCAGCTCATGGCTTGCAACTCACTCACTCGCTCATGTTTAGCAGGCTTAACATTCTCACACAAGGGGGCAAGTCACCTAGCTTTTGTTTTTTTATAAAAGCAGGGTCTTGGTTCACTGTTATTGGTGTTCATGGTTACTGCTCTGTTTAATTATTACTAGAGATGGAAGGATCGATCGGCTATGTATCGCTATCTGACGATTTTTAAACAAAATATGTGATCAGTGATTGGCCGATATTTCTCCAATTTAGCCGATCTTGAGAGCTGATCGATGGCGTTTAACAAATGAGCCTAATTTCTGTATTTCCAGCTAGCGTTTTGTTGAAACCCCCTCCGGTCAGCTTCTTGCAATTCCTATCTGAACCGCTAGGTGGAAACACATACCCTTTATTTTCGACAGACTGCAGCAATATTCTACATTTAATGATTACAAATTTAGTTTAAAATAACGAGTCTGTGTTTAATGACTGCAGTTTTTACTGTATTTATTTAATTCTCTTTTTTAGTTTTAAATGAAGGATCTAAATGTTTTGCAGTATTTGGGGATATTTGTTTGATTTACTTTGTTTATTTACTGTTAATTTAGTTCAAAATATTATGTTGTTTCATATGAGTTTGTTAAAAATGGTAATAAACAGTTTAGACCATGTTTCATGACTTGCTTGCGCTAATAACTACATGTAGCCCTGCTGTGGCATTTAGCCCCGCCCTTGATCGGTATCGGCTATCGGCCGATTGCGCTGATAGGTGATCGGCCTCAAAAATATTGATTGGTCCATCTCTAATTATTACTGTTGTTGGCAGTAGTCAGTAGCAGTACTCGGTGTAAATCAGTACTGCTGATTAGTACTGTTTGTGTTTTCTGCTCTGGAGACGCTGTGTATAAGCATTTGTATCTTTTTTTTATTTCTTTCTACAGCATGACGAACGCCTGCCACAGAAAATGCGTCCCCCCTCACTACAAGGAAGCAGAACTGTCGAAAGGCGAGGCGGTGTGTCTGGACCGCTGTGTAGCAAAGTACCTGGACTTGCACGAGAGACTGGGCCGCAAACTCACTGAGCTTTCTGTACAGGACGAGGAGATGATGAGGAAGACCGCAGCCGGGACTGGATAAGCCCTCAAAACGGACTACTTAAGAGTGGCACAGGGCCGGGGGTAGACTGGGGTGTGGGCCTGGTTGGGGGGGGGGGGTTGTTATGACCATCCGAGCGAGGGGGCGGAGTATGATTATGGATATGCAAAGACTTTGCCTCTTCACCTCATCAGTATTGTGTTTAATCTCTCTGCAGAATTTGAAGGGGTGGTGGGGGCGGGGCATCTGACTGATATTAGAACTGTTATGGGGGGCTCGGTGATTACTTACAGTTTCTTTGGATTTGGTAGTGCACGGAAGTTGTTGTCGACGTACGTACTCAGCGTTTAGGTTTCATGTTTTGTCTAGGAGCCGAGGTGCGTGTGTGTGGACCACGTTCTGTTTGGAGGGTAGATGTTATGTTTGCCTGTCAGCTGGACTTTTAATTGTTTGTCTTTTTATATTTTGATTACTCAAAATGTGTATACTGACAAACTGTTGTGCAAAGTTTTGTTGTATTCATTTCATTTTGGACTCATTTTCTTTGTTGCACAGCTTAACAACTTAATTAAATCTGTTCTATTGTGTGTATTCTTGTGATTGCATGTTGTTACTATAGAGGCAGCACTGTGAAAATATCAGAGACCACCTGCTTCTTTTAATTAATATAAAAATTATATAATATATTTAATTAATGTATAATTAATGTATTATTATTGATGATGCTGATTGTTCACTTACTACTTCACTTTCTTACATTGTATATCGTTGCTCTCCAAAATAGTAACTTTACAGGAGAGACTAAAAACATACTTTACTTTCAATGGTAGTCAATGGAACCAGAATTTTTTCCAAGCTACTTTGGAGCACTTCTATTGGTCCATATGTCCTGAAATTCTCGCACAATGTAAACAACCATTGACGAGTTCGAATGATATAGAAAACTCAAAATTGACAAAAATTGAGATATACGGTTTTCATTGGACAGCAACGATATGTTGTAAAGCATCTCTAGCTATTTCATGTATTAACCTTTTTTTTTGATGTAGCTTTTAAACACAGAGTTTTCAGACGTCTGTGAATATCAAGTTTTAACTATTTTACATCTGGTGACTCTGAATGACCTTGTTTGTATCGTAACTATGCAGAAATTTTGAAAAAGTGGTGGACTTCCCCTGTCAGAATAGGTTAAAGAGGCTCAATATAGTTTTTTAATGATTATAAATGTAAAGAATATATATTAAGATGCTTCTCACTGAAATAAGACATTTTCTTTCTTACATTTAAACAAAACTCACCCTTTATTTAATGTCCAGTTAAAAATGTCTCTATTTTTAGTGTCAGGAAAAGAACATAAAGCACATGTTTAACAGAAAATGACACAAAAGTTCCAACAATGAGGTACAACATAACAAAACTCTCTCAGTGTGTTCACTCTTTTGTGTTCCGTGCCAATTAAACAATGAGTCACCAACGAGTCCTCCCAGCAGCTGCTCAACCCTTAAAGAGACACTAACACTTACACAAGCATCTAGTCAAGCTCACCTTAACTGCCTTAGTCATACAACATGATCTGATCTACATCTGAGTCCCAGGAATAGACAAACACAGTGTGCTTAACCTAATACCACACATCCATTAAACATGCTTCAGATCTGAGAACATCCACAAACAGTATTTCTGTCCACGTGAGTCTGAAAGGAGTAGCTGCCCCAGAAACTGGACATCTGAGTGGAGGACGGTTGTGTGGACTGATGAGTCTACATCTGAAATCGTTGGAAAATGTAAAGGCAGCTACGTTACTGTTTTAATGAGCACCACAGTGTTTAAAGTGTTATGTTGGGCAGCAGGTCGTCCTAATACTGCAGAACAGTGTAGTGACGTTGTGGGCAGTTGTGTTTGCTGGATGTTGGGAAACCAGCCTTGTGACTGGTCGGTCACCAGTTCGAGTCCCTGAACCAACAGGATCCCCCAACTGCTCCCTGGGTACTGTGGATAGGGCTGCTCATCACTGCGGACAACTGTGCTCTCTGACCCCTAGTGTTTGTGTGTGTGTGTGTGTGTGTGTGTGTGTGTGTATATATCTAGTGTGTATGTTCACTAGTGTGTGTATATATGTGGGTGTTTGAATGCCACCTATTGTGTGTGTGTTCTCTAGTGTTTGTATATGTGGCTGTTGCACTGCCCTCTATTGTGTGTGTTCACTAGTGTGTGTATATGTGGCTGTTGCACTGCCCTCTATTGTGTGTGTTCACTAGTGTGTGTATATGTGGGTGTTTCACTGCCCCCAGTGTGTGTGTTGATTAGTGTGTGTATGTGGGTGTTTGAATGCCCCCTTGTGTGTGTGTTCACTAGTGTGTGTATACGTGGCTGTTTCAATGCCCCCTAGTGTGTATGTTCACTAGTGTGTGCATATCTGGGTGTTACACTGCCCCCTATTGTGTGTCTTCACTTGTGTCTGTGTATATGTGGCCGTTTCACTGCCCTCTAGTGTGTGTGTTGACTAGTGTGTGTATACATATGGCTGATGCCCTGCCCCCTAGTGTGTGTATATATGTGTGTGTTTCACTGCCCCCAGTGTGTTTGTGTGTGTGTTGACTAGTGTGTGTGTGTATATGTGGGTGTTTCACTGCCCCCAGTGTGTTTGTTTGTGTGTATATGTGGATGTTTCACTGCCCCCAGTGTGTGTTTGTGTGTGTTTATGTGTGTGTTTCACTGCCCCCAGTGTGTGTTTGTGTGTGTTTATGTGTGTGTTTCACTGCCCCCGTAGTGTGTGTGTTGACTAGTGTGTGTATCTAGTATGTGTGGACCAGTGTTTCAATGTGTTTCAATGCCCTCTGGCATTGAGCAAGGCACCTAACCCCCGACTGCTCCCCGGGTGCCGTGGTAGGGCTGCCCACCATGGCGAACAAGTGTGCTGACTGCCCCCTAGTGTGTGTATATATATATATATATATATATATATATATATATATATGTGAGTGTTTCACTGCATGGTGTGTTAAATCCGGAGATGTTGAATTTCCCTCTGGGACTAATAAAGAATCTATCTTGTGGGTTAAATGTGGAGTTCTAAATTTAACGTAATAATTGTAAGAAAATGCCCCCCAGTACGAAAGTAGACTACGTTATGTGTCAGCTGGATTCTAGGACTGATCTTTGGGGGGTGTTTACAAGGAGTGTGCAGTATTCTCACAGAGTCTGTAATAAAGGCTGGACACCTGGATACTGTAAACTACTGTGAAGAGCAGCAGCAGCACCAGCACTGTGTAGTGGTGTTCCACTTCTACTGCACCCCCTACGTAGGCAGCCTACAAATGAAGTGTTACTGTCCAAGTCAATGGCGGGCTTGTAGATCCATGTTATGCTCTGTTGTGTGCTTTTCCTTCTTCTTGCGTCATTGTTTACCTACACTGGAGTGTGTTTAGTCCACTGCCCCTCCGGCTCTGGCCCCTCAGTAGAGCCGGACACTGCAGCTTTAACAGCCCCCCACAACAGGGAAGTGAAAGTGAGCTTGTCTCGCTTCCTCCTGGCGTGTTTAATTCAGTCTCAGTGTGGATCAGAAGTCATGCAGCTCCGCATGAACAAGTTTACTTCACCTCCCAGCAGCGACGTGTCCAGCGCCTGAGCTCCAGCCGCCGCTCTCTGCTCCGCTGTAGTCCGGCTGTGTCGTTGGAGGGTCCGAGTTCAGGTGGGTTTTGTACTACGCGTTTGTTTGATGTTCAGTGTCTGCAGGTGGGTCTCACCTGTAGACCAACGCCGAGACGAACAGGAGTCAGACTGAGACTAGACAACAGGCAGGAAGATGGCGAATGTAGATTATAAAGTCTATAATAACTGATATGGTTATGAAAGGTTTTCTTTATGTTCTCATGTACAGAGCACTCCGTCATACTAACGTCACCCTCCTCCGATCTATACGTCATTTTTAGGTACTTATTGTAGTAAAACTGTGTGAAACGCATCGTGTTTGTTAAATATTATATTCTGAGTCACTACAAACCACGCCGTTCACGCTCACCTGGTTAAGAGTATTAGAAACTAAACTGCGCTGTGCTGCGCGATTCTGTGTGTGTCCGGTAGATGGCGGCAGTGATAACGGAGGAGAACGTGTACAGAGAGGCAGAGCTGCAGGCTGCGCCCCCTGCTGACGGAGCTGATGGTCTGCAGCCTGTTGGGCCAGAAGGCAACATACAGGGTCAGGTAGGTGAGATGGGGTTGTTTGTGTGTGTGTGTGTGTGTGTGTGTGTGTGTGTGTGTGTGTGTGTTACATTAACTTATGGATGTTCATTTTGGAGAATTTAAATATTAAATTATTTTATTCAGTTCTGTATATGTATATTCTACCCCTATCCGCTTACTATAATAATAATAATATTATTATTAATAATAATAATAATAATAATAATAATAATAATAATAATAATAATAATAATAACAATAATAATAATAATAATAATAATAATAATTATTATTATTATTATTATTATTATTATTATTATTTTATCATCAAGATTAATTTAAATATTAATGCTTTTATTTTATTCAGTTATGTATGTATATACCTTTTATCACTAACCTTTACATATAAATGTGAATAAATCATTATTTATTATGAATTAACATTCATTTCTTAGAATTTAAATATTAGTTATGTGTGTATATAGCTCAATTGCTAATCTTTATATTTAAATACAGATAGATAGATAGATAGACATGCATGTAGATAGATAGATAGATAGATAGATAGATAGATAGATAGATAGATAGATAGATAGATAGACATGCATGTAGATAGATAGATAGACAGATAGATAGATAGATAGATAGATAGATAGATAGATAGATAGACATGCATGTAGATAGATAGATAGATAGATAGATAGATAGATAGATAGATAGATAGATAGATAGACATGCATGCATGTAGATAGATAGATAGATAGATAGATAGATAGATAGATAGATAGATAGATAGATAGATAGATAGATAGATAGATAGATAGATACATAGGCATGCATTTAGAAAGTTAGTTAGTTAGTTAGTTAGTCAGTCAGTTGGTCCTTGGCTGGGCCTTGTTTCCCCAAACTTGTTTCCCCAAAGACAAGGCCTCCATCATCTAATCAATAACTCTCTGGTAGGTAGAGGAGTTTCTGGGACCACACCCAGACTATGATGAGGAAGAGGAGGAAAGAAAGTATTACAGGAGGAAGAGGCTGGGTGTGATCAAGAACGTGGTGGGGGCAAGCTTCGGGGGCATGATCGTCTACAGTGTGTACATGGGTGAGTTCCTCTCTTACGGATTTTAACATCAGTGTATGTGTCTCACCATGTTAAAGATGATACGTGTGAAATATAACACAAGTAGTCAGAAGGGATGATAAACAGGTGAAGCACTCTTTGCATATCATCACTGATCAAAGAAATCCAAGTAATTCAGTTCTTTAGTTCTACATCATTTAAACTCTACGGTCGTCAACATTTGATGATTGCATCAGTAATCATATCAGTCTGTTCATCTCCTCCTTTCTGCCTCTCTGCACAAAGCAGTCAGTATTAATCTTATTATATTCGTACTGGTTTTGCTATCCGGTGTGGACCAGAGTGGAACGTGTTCTGCTTTTTGAGTCTGGTTCCTCTCGAGGTTCTTCCTCTTAATCTGAGGGAGTTGTTCCTGGTTTGCTCATTGTGGGGTTGGATTTTTCTGTAAAGCTACTTTGTGACAACATCTGTTATAAAAGGCGCATATTAATAAATAAACCTCAAACCTTAACCATAACCATAACCATGCTCTGAAACTGCTTTACACAAAATACCTTTCTATTAAATTCTATTCAGAGTAAAGAGGGTTCTTGTCCTCTGCTGTAACGTTGCCATTAGGAAGTGTGGACGGTTTGGACAGTGATGACATGCAGCATGTTCAGTATATCAGTCCTCATGCAGTGACCCTAGTGCAGTACTTGTGTGGTTAATGGAGTGTAGTGCTGATGTGCTGAGGTGTACTGTGTTCTGTAGGTCTTCTGCAGATGCAGCTGATCCTGCACTATGACGAAACCTACCGAGAGGTGAAGTACGGCAGTCTGGGTCTGACGGACATCGACAATAAGATGCTGATGGGCATCAACGTCACTCCTATTGTAGGCCTGCTGTATACACCCGTACTCATCCGGTACTATTCTTACTCTCTCTCTATTATATATATATATATACTCAAAAGTTTGGGATCACAGTGAAATGTTCTTGTTTTCAATGGAGTATCTTCTTCATTAACACAACAATGGACTGACGGGTCTCTAAAGAAAGTTGTTTCTTTCTGGTCATTGTGAGTCGGTCAGCAAGTCATCAACTGCTGATCTTCAGATACTAAACTAACCTAGAATGTTGTTCCCTTTTATACTCACTTATTAGTAGAATGTTTTTCAGCTGTGCATCACAATTGAGCAAGAGTGTCCTAACAACCAATTAGTCCAATAACATCCTTAACTTGGATTGGTGGCCGTACCAGGAGATTTAGACAGAGGACTGAGAATTGCTGCTAATAGACTATATGCAAAATAAGCCTCTATACAAAAATAGACTTTAATACAAACATTTTTATTCTTTAAAATCATCTGATACACTTAATTTAATTGTGAAATGGACTGTATTGTTTGTGAATTACATGAAAATTGCTTGAAATGCTATATATATATATATATATATATATATATATATATATATATATATATATATATATATATATATATATATATATATCTGAGGCACCTAAGCTGATTGTTTAAAAGTCTTTATTTGATCAATAAGTTTATTTTCACCACCAGATCTGATTAGAACAGGTGTAAATAATCATACATACAATACAAAGTAACATGAATATGTTATTGTGAGAGAAGTAGATCAGATCTTGATCCAGATTGAAGAACAAAGTGTAGTTCCAGATTTCTCCTGGACGCCCCAGACATTGTATGAACGTGTTCAGTTCCTTCAGCAGCAAATCTTGATTTAGCTTAATGAAGTACTGAGCAGTCAAAGCAGGTATTAGATGAGAACTGATAATAATACTGGGTTGTTTAGGAGAAGCTTGGAAAGGGTTAAATAAACACACTGACGTATGTAAAAACACTACTTACTCTATTAATACTGTATAATAATGATCTCAAGTGACTAAACCTTTACACAGTGCTGTACATGTACATGTAAAGTGTATCTGATGGTTTAAACGCTGAAGAAGCGAGTCACTCTGCATGTCTCGCCTTGCTTCCGTCTGCCTGCATCTGTTCCTCAGCCTTTTAATATGCTTCCTCTCATCCTCTAGCTCTCTCGCCGCCCTGCCGCAGTTGGGACTGTGATAATGAGGCTCAGCCGCTTTAATTCATTATCACCTTCGTTTACTGAATATTGATCAGAGGAGTATTTCAGGGTTTCTTACGTGATGTTTAAATAAGTAGTTCTTGTCTGTAGATGGAGCTCCAGGACTAATTATCTCTCGCTCAGAGAAGCTCAGCCCAAAGATCAGCAGCTGTTTAGACTTGCAGATAGAGATGGCGGTGCGTCTAGGACGGCAGGTCAGGACGGCAGCGAGTGTTTGTATAACTGTGTGTCCTTGTTTATTGTTTGTTTCTCTTCCTCCTCATGTTTATCACTTCTGCGCCTGTCTTTTCCTCCCTCCTGCTCCAGCAGCCACACGTTCATTACCCAGAAACACACAGTCGTATAAACAGTGAAACAGACAGTAACCAATCTCTCTCTCTCTCTATATATATATATATATGTCTCTCTCTCTCTCTCTCTCTATCTCTGTCTCTGTCTAACTCTCTCTAACTCTCTCTCTATATATAACTCTCTCTAACTCTCTCTATCTCTGTCTCTGTCTAACTCTCCCTGTCTCTCTCTCTCTAACTCTCTCTCTATATAACTCTCTCTAACTCTCTCTATCTCTGTCTCTCTAACTCTCTCTATCTCTCTCTCTCTCTCTAACTCTCTCTATCTCTGTCTCTGTCTAACTCTCCCTGTCTCTCTCTCTCTATCTCTGTCTCTGTCTAACTCTCCCTGTCTCTCTCTCTCTAACTCTCTCTCTATATAACTCTCTCTAACTCTCTCTATCTCTGTCTCTCTAACTCTCTCTATCTCTGTCTCTGTCTAACTCTCCCTGTCTCTCTCTAACTCTCTAACTCTCTTTATCTCTCTCTCTAACTCTCTCTATCTCTGTCTCTGTCTAACTCTCCCTGTCTCTCTCTCTCTAACTCTCTCTCTATATAACTCTCTCTAACTCTCTCTATCTCTGTCTCTCTAACTCTCTCTATCTCTGTCTCTGTCTAACTCTCCCTGTCTCTCTCTCTCTAACTCTCTCTCTATATAACTCTCTCTAACTCTCTCTATCTCTGTCTCTCTAACTCTCTCTATCTCTGTCTCTCTAACTCTCTCTATCTCTGTCTCTGTCTAACTCTCCCTGTCTCTCTCTCTCTAACTCTCTCTCTATATAACTCTCTCTAACTCTCTCTATCTCTGTCTCTCTAACTCTCTCTAACTCTCTATCTATCTGTCTCTCTCTCTATCTCTCTCTCTGTTTCTCTCTCTCTCTCTCTCTGTCTCTGTAATTCTGTCTCTCTCTATCTCTCTCTGTTTCTCTCTCTCTCTTTTTCTGTGTCTCTCTCTCTCGCTCTAACTCTCTAACTGTCTCTCTGTCTCTGTCTCTCTCTATCTCTGTCTCTCTCTATCTCAACTGTCTCTCTCTTCATCTCTCTCTTTATCTGTCTCTCTAACTCTCTCTCTCTAACTCTCTCTCTCTCTCTCTAACTCTCTCTATCTCTCTCTGTCTTTCTAACTCTCTCTAACTCTCTTTATCTGTCTCTCTAACTCTCTCTCTCTATCTCTCTCTCTGTTTCTCTCTCTCTCTTTTTCTGTGTGTCTCTCTCTCTCGCTCTAACTCTCTAACTGTCTCTATCTCTGTCTCTCTCTATCTCTGTCTCTCTCTATCTCAACTGTCTCTCTTCATCTCTCTCTTTAACTGTCTCTCTGTGTCTCTCTCTCTCTCTGTCTCTCACCTCTCTCTAACTCTTGTCTGTCTCTCTCTCGCATCTCTCTCTAACTCTGTCTCTCTCTCTAACTGTCTCTGTCTCTCTCTCTAACTGTCTCTGTCTCTCTCTCTGTCTCTCTCATTCTTTCTCTCTCTGTCTTTTTTCTGTTTTTCTTGAATTTTTTCTCTTATCTCTATTTTCTCGCTCTTGTTCACTTTTTTTCGCTCTTTCTTTCTCTCCCTGTTTCTCTCTCTGTCTCTCTTTTTTGTCTTTCATTTTTGTCTTTCTTTTTCTCTCTCTATCTCTCTCTCTCTGTTTCTCTCTTTTTCACTCTCATCTTGTTTTTCTGTCATCTTGTTCTTTCTCTCTATTTACTCTCTTTCTCTCTCTCTCTATTTACTTTCTCTCTCTCTCTCTTTCTTACTTTCTTTCTCTATTTACTCTCTCTCTTTCTCTCTCTATCTCTCTCTCTCTCTATTTATTTTCTCTCTCTCTCTTTCTTACTTTCTTTCTTTCTCTATTTACTCTCTCTCTTTGTTTCTCTCTCTCTCTCTCTCTCTCTCTCTCTCTCTCTCTCTCTCTCTCTCTCTCTCTCTCTCTCTCTCAGGTTTTTGGGAACTAAGTGGATGATGTTTCTTGCCTCTGGAATCTATGCCCTCTTTGTCTCCACCAATTACTGGGAGCGTTATTATACTCTGGTGCCGTCGGCTGTGGCCATCGGTGTTGCCATAGTCCCGCTATGGGCCTCACTGGGGAACTACATCACCAGGTGAAGTAACTGGAGATTAATTAGAGAAACAGAGAGACGTTCTTCTTTCTACTGTACGTCAAAAGGGACCTGCGTGTTTTCAGTGATCATCATTTAATTATTTTTAATTTTCCTCTATTTTAAACATATCATTAATTATTTCTATTTTTCTAAATATTATTTTAATTTAAGGCACTTTCTATGACCAAAGTGTGTAAAAGATGCTGTAAATAAACTTGCCTTGCCTTTGGAGAAGACCACCTTACTAGTGGTCCCCAGGACATTAGATGTAGAATAATGGTGTAGTATAACGAGTGCAGGTGTAGGAGAGAGTACGCTCAGTTATGTGTGTATGTGTAATGATGTGTCGTGCTGTAGGATGGCCCAGCAGTATTATGAATATGTGAACTATAAGGAGGAGCATGTTCAGGAACAGAAGAAGGTGCCGAAGGGAGCCTGTTACCCATACGTCATTGTTTTCCAGTCAATCTTCTACATCATCTTCCACGTGAGTGCTTTGTGAGGATTTGACATGTGGATTGGCTTATATAGTCATATGCAAAGGTTCGAACAAACCCAGTGAAAAGATGTGTTCTGTTGATTTTGTTGGTGAAAATATGTGAACACACTCTTTATAGTTAACCAACATAAATATATGTATGTTATCTGCAAATTTATGGGGCAACCATATATATATATATATATATATATATATATATATATATATATATATATATATATATATATATATATATATATATATACACACACACACACACACACACTACCATTCAAAAGTTTGGGATCACAGTGAAATGTCTTGTTTTCAATGGAGTAGTTTATTTGTTTATTTTATTTGGATCCCCATTAGCTCCTATAGGAATAGCAGCTATTCTTCCTGGGGTCCATCAAACATAAAACATACATATACATTGAATATATACAAAAAAAGAAAAGAACAAAAAAAACAAGAACATATTCTAAGTATATTTCAAATGTATACAACAGAAGAATATACATCATCAATCTACATCAAAAGAAAAAGAAAAGAAGAACATACTCCATGTATATTTCAGATGTTTAGAGAGTGAAAAGAAAAATAAATAAATAAATAAATAAAAATAGATAA
This sequence comes from Megaleporinus macrocephalus, assembly GCA_021613375.1. NCBI lineage: Eukaryota > Metazoa > Chordata > Actinopteri > Characiformes > Anostomidae > Megaleporinus > Megaleporinus macrocephalus. The sequence goes on along the minus strand of CM038706.1, from coordinate 5,983,135 downwards.
GTGAGAAAAAAGAAACATGTAAAAAGTAGCAAGTAAAAAATGTCCTTATAATCCCAATAAGCTCACTATTCCTCTTGAACAAATTTCCCATCTACTTTTAACTTTTATTTATTTTGTTTTATGATCAGATCAGGTAGGTAGTGTTTTTTTGTAGTTTTTTCAACAGTTTTTTTATTACCAGTTTTGAGCAGTGAGTCAGGTAAGCAGTTCCACTTTTTAATAGCTCCATAAATCACTGTTCTGCACATATAGTTAGTCTTCCTTCCTTAACACAACAATGGACTGACGGGTCTCTAAAGAAAGTTGTTTCTTTCTGGTCATTGTGAGTCGATCAGCAAGTCATCAACTGCTGATCTTCAGATACTAAACTAACCTAGAATGTTGTTCCCTTTTATACTCACTTATTAGTAGAATGTTTTTCAGCTGTGATCACAATTGAGCAAGAGTGTCCTAACAACCAATTAGTCCAATAACATCCTTAACTTGGATTGGTGGTCATACCAGGAGATTTAGACAGAGGACTGAGAATTACTGATAATAGACTATATGTAAAATAAGCCTCTATACAAAAATAGACTTAAATACAAACATTTTTATTCTTTAAAAATCATCTGATACACTTACATTAATTGTGAAATAAACAATATTGTTTGTAAATTGCATGAGAATTGCATGAAATTAAATTATATATATATATATTAGAACCTTCTTAATGGTTATCAATTCCAGTGTTACCTTTTTTCAAGTCACCAAATAAAAACAAACTTTTACAAATGATTGCATACATATAAACTAGGTCTGCGTGATAAGGTAATGGTAAAGTGCTGGTAATGGTATATACCTTGCATTATATGTAAAAGACACATTCGTGAATCTGTAGTATGGGGGTTAATACGTTGGTTTACATGGACACCTTGATTCATCTGAACATCCACAGAAACACATCTTGAACCCTGTTCACTCACAGCACACATGGCTATTACAGAGCTTCTGCACTGTCAGTGTAGTTCAGTTCCAATTTACAAACAATATGTTTTAAAGCCCTGAAATTAAAATGTGTTGATTAGTGTTTGTACTTGTTGTTCCTGTGAGTCAGTGAATGCACACAAACGTTCAGGTGTGATGATGCCTTTTCTGATTTCTCACATGTGCATAACTATGTGTGTGTGTGTGTGTGTGTGTGTGTGTGTGTGTGTGTGTGTGTGTGTGTGTGTGTTACTTTGCAGCTGAGTTTCGTATTTGCTGAGTTCCCCATGATCCTCTTCCTCAATGCATTTCTTTGTGACTACAAGCACACCCTCTACAACGTCAAGCAGTGTGGTAAACTTCACCCCCGTCTTACTTCCTCTTTCTGCTTCCGTCTCTGAGTTTTCTTATTTCTCCAGTATCATAATATCAGCTCTGACTCAAGTATCAAGTAGCGTTTTGATTTATGTTATTTTCTTTAACACTATTGATTATCAACTATTAATGATGTTCTTCTAAAATTCAGTCAGTCTTATTGAATATTATACAGAGCAAAAGGATCATGTGGTTAGTTAAGTACTGTATGTATTAATGTATTGGTCCGTGTACCAAACCTTAGCCAGATGTGCAAAGCAGCACAAACAGAGAGCAGCAGCTGCCCTGCAGTATATGTACCGTTACTGAAAATACAGTAACTTTTTAGATTTTAGAAAGAAGACTTTAAAATAAAAATTAAATATGTACAATAATCACCGCTTATTTACGATCAATACACAGGAAATTGTGATCAGTTATTAATCTCAGTGTTACTGATAAATCAATGTATCACTTATTAATTTCAGTGTTACTGATGAATCAATATGATCAGTTATTAATCTCAGTGTTACTGATAAATCAATGTGATCAGTTATTAATCTCAGTGTTACTGATAAATCAATGTGATCAGTTATTAATCTCAGTGTTACTGATAAATCAATGTGATCAGTTATTAATCTCAGTGTTACTGAGCTCTGTTAAAGTCTGAGTAGACTAATAAATCAATGTGATCAGTTATTAATCTCAGTGTTACTGATAAATCAATGTGATCAGTTATTGATCTCAGTGTTACTGAGCTCTGTTAAAGTCCGAGTAGACTGATAAATCAATGTGATCAGTTATTAATCTCTGTGTTACTGAGCTCTGTTAAAGTCTGAGTCGACTAATAAATTAATGTATCAGTTATTAATCTCAGTGTTACTGAGCTCTGTTAAAGTCTGAGTAGACTAATAAATCAATGTGATCAGTTATTAATCTCAGTGTTACTGAGCTCTGTTAAAGTCCGAGTAGACTAATAAATCAATGTATCAGTTATTAATCTCAGTGTTACTGAGCTCTGTTAAAGTCTGAGTAGACTAATAAATCAATGTGATCAGTTATTAATCTCAGTGTTACTGAGCTCTGTTAAAGTCTGAGTAGACTGATAAATCAATGTGATCAGTTATTATTCTCAGTGTTACTGAGCTCTGTTAAAGTCTGAGTAGACTGATAAATCAATGTATCAGTTATTAATCTCAGTGTTACTGATAAATCAATGTATCAGTTATTAATCTCAGTGTTACTGAGCTCTGTTAAAGTCTGAGTAGACTAATAAATCAATGTGATCAGTTATTAATCTCAGTGTTACTGAGCTCTGTTAAAGTCTGAGTAGACTAATAAATCAATGTGATCAGTTATTAATCTCAGTGTTACTGAGCTCTGTTAAAGTCTGAGTAGACTAATAAATCAATGTGATCAGTTATTAATCTCAGTGTTACTGAGCTTTGTTAAAGTCTGAGTAGACTAATAAATCAATGTGATCAGTTATTAATCTCAGTGTTACTGAGCTCTGTTAAAGTCTGAGTAGACTAATAAATCAATGTGATCAGTTATTAATCTCAGTGTTTCTGAGCTCTGTTAAAGTCTGAGTAGACTAATAAATCAATGTGATCAGTTATTAATCTCAGTGTTACTGAGCTCTGTTAAAGTCCGAGTAGACTGATAAATCAATGTGATCAGTTATTAATCTCAGTGTTACTGAGCTCTGTTAAAGTCCGAGTAGACTGATAAATCAATGTGATCAGTTATTAATCTCAGTGTTACTGAGCTCTGTTAAAGTCTGAGTAGACTGATAAATCAATGTGATCAGTTATTAATCTCTGTGTTACTGAGCTCTGTTAAAGTCCGAGTAGACTAATAAATCAATGTGATCAGTTATTAATCTCTGTGTTACTGAGCTCTGTTAAAGTCTGAGTAGACTGATAAATCAATGTGATCAGTTATTAATCTCAGTGTTACTGAGCTCTGTTAAAGTCCGAGTAGACTAATAAATCAATGTGATCAGTTATTAATCTCAGTGTTACTGAGATCTGCTTAAATCTGAGTGGACTAATAAATCAATGTGATCAGTTATTAATCTCAGTGTTACTGAGATCTGCTTAAATCTGAGTGGACTAATAAATCAATGTGATCAGTTAATAATCTCAGTGTTACTGAGCTCTGTTAAAGTCTGAGTAGACTAATAAATCAATGTGATCAGTTATTAATCTCAGTGTTACTGAGCTCTGCTGAAGTCTGAGTAGACTAATAAATCAATGTGATCAGTTATTAATCTCAGTGTTACTGAGCTCTGTTAAAGTCTGAGTAGACTAATAAATCAATGTGATCAGTTATTAATCTCAGTGTTACTGAGCTCTGTTAAAGTCAGAGTAGACTGATAAATCAATGGGATCAGTTATTAATCTCAGTGTTACTGAGCTCTGTTAAAGTCTGAGTAGACTAATAAATCAATGTGATCAGTTATTAATCTCAGTGTTACTGATAAATCAATGTGATCAGTTATTAATCTCAGTGTTACTGAGCTCTGTTAAAGTCTGAGTAGACTGATAAATCAATGGGATCAGTTATTAATCTCAGTGTTACTGAGCTCTGTTAAAGTCCGAGTAGACTAATAAATCAATGTGATCAGTTATTAATCTCAGTGTTACTGAGCTCAGTTAAAGTCTGAGTAGACTAATAAATCAATGTATCAGTTATTTATCTCAGTGTTACTGAGCTCTGTTAAAGTCTGAGTAGACTGATAAATCAATGTGATCGGTTATTAATCTCAGTGTTAATAAGCTCTGTTAAAGTCTGAGTAGACTGATAAATCAATGTGATCAGTTATTAATCTCAGTGTTACTAAGCTCTGTTAAAGTCTGAGTAGACTGATAAATCAATGTGATCAGTTATTAATCTCAGTGTTACTGAGCTCTGTTAAAGTCTGAGTAGACTGATAAATCAATGTGATCAGTTATTAATCTCAGTGTTACTGAGCTCTGTTAAAGTCTGAGTAGACTGATAAATCAATGTATCAGTTATTAATCTCAGTGTTACTGAGCTCTGTTAAAGTCCGAGTAGACTGATAAATCAATGTGATCAGTTATTAATCTCAGTGTTACTGAGCTCTGTTAAAGTCTGAGTAGACTAATAAATCAATGTATCAGTTAATAATCTCAGTGTTACTGAACTCTGTTAAAGTCCGAGTAGACTAATAAATCAATGTATCAGTTAATAATCTCAGTGTTACTGAGCTCTGTTAAAGTCCGAGTAGACTAATAAATCAATGTATCAGTTAATAATCTCAGTGTTTCTGAGCTCTGTTAAAGTCTGAGTAGACTGATAAATCAATGTATCAGTTATTAATCTCAGTGTTACTGAGCTCTGTTAAAGTCCGAGTAGACTAATAAATCAATGTATCAGTTAATAATCTCAGTGTTTCTGAGCTCTGTTAAAGTCTGAGTAGACTAATAAATCAATGTGATCAGTTATTAATCTCAGTGTTACTGAGCTCTGTTAAAGTCCGAGTAGACTAATAAATCAATGTATCAGTTAATAATCTCAGTGTTTCTGAGCTCTGTTAAAGTCTGAGTAGACTGATAAATCAATGTATCAGTTATTTATCTTAGTGTTACTGAGATCTGCTTAAGTCTGAGTAGACTGATAAATCAATGTATCAGTTATTAATCTCAGTGTTTCTGAGCTCTGTTAAAGTCTGAGTAGACTAATAAATCAATGTGATCAGTTATTAATCTCAGTGTTACTGAGCTCTGTTAAAGTCTGAGTAGACTGATAAATCAATGTGATCAGTTGTTGTATTACTGATGCAAAGGCCCTTAAATGAAAGCTGGGAGTCTGCCCTTAAACCTCATACATGCTCTTTGTGTAATTTGAATTTAGATAAGCTGTGCCGGGCACCAAGAATGACAGAAAACTTCCTAAGAGTCTAAATATGTATAATAAAATATACTGTAATATTTATAACAATGACCTTAATTCAAACAATGATGACAATTAAAATGTCAATAATTAGATTAATTATAATCTTCTCTCCCTCTCTGTGTCTCAGGTGCAGAAGGGAAGACGATCATTGAAGGTTTCAACAAGACTGTTCTGCTGCATTTGCCTCGCTCCACACTCCTGATTGAAGTAGAGAGTGTTCTAATGGGAGCTGCCTTCCTCTCCATGATCATAGTAAGGCGACCTCTTCACCTCACACTCACATACACTGCTCCCGTACAAGGTTACAGCAGGTAATGAAGTACAAATACTTAATATAATAATACTTAAGTAGAAATGTTGGTTATTTATACTTATAGTAATTATTTATCAGCTGATTTTTTTACTTCTACTCCTTACATTTACATTCATGTACATTTACATTCTAGTAAAGATTATTGATAGCATGACTTTGAAGTTTGACTTCATTACAATACTTATAGACAACTAGTCATCATATCTTCTGCTCCATTAAACACATGTTAATGTTCAGTAGTAACAGATATGCTTCTTTATTATATTTACATTGTAATAAACCACATTCATGTTCAATGGGCGTATATGCTGCTGAAACAGGAAGCCTAGCGCATCCCAAACTTATCAACATTAACATTTTAATATAATTATAGTCATTATGGCTTTTAGAAGAATGTTTTTTTGGGGAGGTGGGCTAGTGCACTATAGACCCCTGTGGTGTGACCTAAGCTTTTGTTCTTAATGGCATTTTTTCCCTTACATTACTTTTACTTTTATACTTGAAGTAGTTTTGAAAGCAGTACTTTTACACTTTTACTAGAGTGAAAGGCTTGAGTTGAGATGCTCAGGTAACCAGACCTCTTTGGTTAATGCTGTTCAGGTAACCAGATCTCTTTGGTTAATGCTGCTCAGGTAACCAGATCTCTTTGGTTAATGCTGTTCAGGTAACCAGACCTCTTTGGTTAATGCTGTTCAGGTAACCAGATCTCTTTGGTTAATGCTGTTCAGGTAACCAGATCTCTTTGGTTAATGCTGTTCAGGTAACCAGACCTCTTTGGTCAATGCTGCTCAGGTAACCAGATCTCTTTGGTTAATGCTGTTCAGGTAACCAGATCTCTTTGGTTAATGCTGTTCAGGTAACCAGATCTCTTTGGTTAATGCTGTTCAGGTAACCAGACCTCTTTGGTTAATGCTGTTCAGGTAACCAGACCTCTTTGGTTAATGCTGTTCAGGTAACCAGATCTCTTTGGTTAATGCTGCTCAGGTAACCAGACCTCTTTGGTTAATGCTGCTCAGGTGGTTAGACCTCTTTGGTTAATGCTGTTCAGGGAACCAGACCTCTTTGGTTAATGCTGTTCAGGTAACCAGGCCTCTTTGGTTAATGCTGTTCAGGTAACCAGATCTCTTTGGTTAGTGCTGCTCAGGTGGTTAGACCTCTTTGGTTAATGCTGCTCAGGTAACCAGACCTCTTTGGTTAATGCTGCTAAGGTAACCAGATCTCTTTGGTTAATGCTGTTCAGGTAACCAGACCTCTTTGGTTTATGCTGCTCAGGTGGTTAGACCTTTTTGGTTAATGCTGCTCAGGTAACCAGACCTCTTTGGTTTATGCTGCTCAGGTAACCAGACCTCTTTGGTTTATGCTGCTCAGGTAACCAGACCTCTTTGGTTAATGCTGCTCAGGTAACCAGACCTCTTTGGTTTATGCTGCTCAGGGTTATGCTGCCCATGTAACTCTCTTGTTGTTTCTTGTCATAATCTGGAACTTATGTGCACATATTTACACATAGAGTTCTACATGAAGCTGTTGGTTGGATATTTTGATAGTCTTAATCACACAAAGCTGAAATCAGCTTCTGATTCGCCAGCTCTCCTGTTCTAATTTCCTAGTTCCACCTTAAATGGCACAGCAGCTACATTTAGGCACCTCAGGCTTCTAAAGCATTCAGATACTACTTAAGGTGGAATGGGACGTTTCCAGCAAGAAGCTGCCAAATAAGAAGCCGTCTTCGTTTAATTCACTGTATCAGAAAATGCTGCCAGCATGAAACTACAGGTAGGATGTTTTGATAGCCTATCAGAGCTTGGCGTCTCAAGCTCTGACTCTTTTCAGTTCTTTGTGTCTCTGCTTTGATCACGGGTGTTGCCTCAGAGGATAGCTGCACTTGCCTTTCCCATATCTCCATATACAGAGACATCTCCTTCACCTCCTCTCCTTCACCAACTTTCAGCACCGTACAGATCAGGATGGAGGCGGTCCACATAGACCCTCTTTTTGAGGCAGTGTGTGTGACGTCAATACATAAAGACGTCTGACGTGACTTGAAAAACTCCAACCCGGCAGCTCTGACTTCTGAATAAATATTTCAGGCTGTACAGGGAGACTCGGCGCGGTGCACACTCACCGTGCTCATGTTTACTCTCTGAACTCTCTAAAGCAAGTTCTTTCAGTTTGAGCAGACAGATCTTACGCAGTGCAGCTCTCATAGCGTAAACATGACTGAGGTATTAGGTCACTTATAAGAAAATGCTTTTAATCCAAAGTCCAAAGTTTGAATGTACAAACCAGGTACAGTGTGTGTCAAACGTTTGGAGACACCCACCCAGGATCATCTTATTTGTACTATATTAATAGTAATAATATTAGTGAATAAGTGTGAAGAGATCAGAACTATAGAATAGTCGGTATGGAATTATTCCTGGAGCAGAATAAAACATCTGGTTGTGTTTAAAGAATGTTTAGAGGGTCTTTTAGAAAGGAGCTCATTTGCTCTGATGCAGGTTTACATACTTTGAACATTCTGACCAGCAGCTTCATGAGGAGCCACATGAGCTGCTTCTCTAACAGGACTGGAGAAGATAGTGTAGATGCTGAGATCTTGTTCTGATAAACAGGTTTGGGGGTTTTATAGCTCTTATAAAAATATACATTCTCATTTTTAGATTAAATACAGTAAAATGTTAGTTTTAGTAATATTTGTGTACATGGGCTCCAACTTCACTGTTTAAACTCGTTTCTTAACACATTCAGATCTAAACATCTTTATTTAGCTGTATTGTATTCGCGTATCAATTTCTAGATCATATATTCTCTAGCTTTCATCTAATTCTGAGTTTGGCTCAATCTATAGTTCTTTAATTAAATCAGCTATATTGGTGGATGGATTTGAATAAGTTGGAATAACAAGACATTTTTATTGCTTTTAACTGTATTTATGTTTATATGTGTTTTTTTTAAATGTATGTAGTGGGTTTACTGGCAAAAACACACTTTTACACAGTGCTGTACAACACGCTCAATGACCTTAAAACTGCTGCTGTGATCATATCAGATCTACAGAAGCATAGATTAAGATATGAGTCATGAGAAATGGCCGTTTAGTTTGAACACTACTTGTTTTTACTTTCTTTGTAATGTTTGCACAGTTCTGAATTGTGCTGGTTTCTGCACTCTGAACAGCCCATAGGGGGCTCCAGTGTCTGCAACTCCTGGTTTCTTTCATGTTTCATGCTGTCTGACTTCACTGGTTACATCTCTTCCTTGGTTACACCAATAAGCTATAACATTACACACACTGTCCACTGTATCAGCTCCACTGACCATACAGGAGCTCAACTTACAGACTGTAGTTCATCTGATTCTCTGTATACTTTATTACTCTGTTCTTTAATGATCAGGACCCCCACAGGACCACCACAGAGCAGTACTATTAGGGAGATGGATTATTCTCAGAACTGCAGTGACACTGACATGGTGGTGATGTGTTAGTGTCTGTTGCGCTGGTGTGAGTGGATCAGACACAGCAGTGCTGCTGCTGGAGTGTTTAAACACCTCAGTGTCACTGCTGGACTGAGAATCGTCCACCAACCAAAACTATCCGGACAGCAGTGTCCTGTGGGCGGCGTCCTGTGTCCACTGATGAAGAACTAGAGAACACAAACTGTGCAGCAGCAGATGAGCTACTGTCTCTGACTTTACATCTACAAGGTGGACCAGCAAGTAGTAGGAGTGTCTAATAGAGTGGACAGTGAGTGGACACAGTGTTTAAACACTCCAGTAGCAGCACTGCTGTGTCTGATCCACTCACACCAGCACAACACACACTAACACACCATCACTATGTCAGTGTCACTGCAGTGCTGAGAATGACCCACCACCCCAATAATATCTGCTTTGTGGGGGTCCTGTGGGGGCCTGATCATTGAAGAACAGAGTAATAAAGTATACAGAGAATCAGAAGTGTAGCTCCTATATGGTCAGTGGAGCTGATACAGTGGACAGTGTGTGTAGATAGAGGGAGGTGGGTTTAATGTTATGGTTGATCTGTGTATTTCTGAAGGTCCAAAATAACACCAGGATTCTGAACTACATTGTAGGGAGTAAATATAGTGTAATTTAAAGCTAAGAGCGGCAGGAACAAAGTCTAGCTTAATTTAAATGGTTTGTATTAAACATGTAACGTTCTGTAAACAATGCATTTATTAAGAGAGTCTCAGAAGTTCAGTTGGTTCATCTCTGAGGTAAATGTGGATGTTCTATGAATCTTTTGCATGCTGATGAAAAAATACAGCCATGAAGAAGCATCTATGTAAACAAACAGAAGAGGGCCTAAAACAGACCCCTGTGGGACGCCTTGATAAACTGTAATATAACTACTGTGGAAATAAAGTGCTGTCTGTAAGTAAAGTAAGATCTGACGCAGATTTAAGCAGTACGTCTATCAAAGGTGTCAGAAGTATTCACATGCATTACTCAGGTAGAAGTTTAGATACTAGGGTTTAAAATACTTCTGTAGAAGTTGAAGTATCAACTCAAGTACTGCTTTCAGAACTATTTAAAGTATAAAAGTAAAAGTAATGTAAGGGAAAAAATGCCATTAAGTACAAAAGCTTAGGCCGCACCACAGTGCACTAGCCCACCTCCCCAAAAACCCCATTCTTCTAAAAGCCATAATGACTATAATGTTATATTAAAATGTTAATGTTGATAAATTTGGGATGAGCTAGGCTTCCTGTTTCAGCTCATATACACCCATTAAACATGAATGTAGTTTATTACAATGTAAATATATTAAAGAAGCGTATCTGTTACTACTGAACATTAACATGTGTTTCATGGAGCAGAAGATATGATGACTAGTTGTCTATAAGTATTGTAATGAAGTTAAACTTCAAAGACATGTTATCAATAATTTTTACTGGAATGTAAATGTACATGAATGAAAACAAACTGAAATGAAATAGGAGTAACGAGACTATGTTTAAAATGTAAGGAGTAGAAAGTACTGATAATGGAGTGTAAATGTAAGTAGTAGAAAGTACTGATAATGGAGTGTAAATGTAAGGAGTAGAAAGTACTGATAATGGAGTGTAAATGTAAGGAGTAGAAAGTACAGATAATGGAGTGTAAATGTGAGGAGTTGAAAGTACTGATACTGGAGTGTAAATGTAAGGAGTAGAAAGTACTGATAATGGAGTATAAATGTAAGGAGTAGAAAGTACAGATAATGGAGTGTAAATGTAAGGAGTAGAAAGTACAGATAATGGAGTGTAAATGTAAGGTGTAGAAAGTACTGATAATAGAGTGTAAATGTAAGGAGTAGAAAGTACTGATAATGGAGTGTAAATGTAAGGAGTTGAAAGTACAGATAATGAAGTGTAAATGTAAGGAGTAGAAAGTACTGATAATGGAGTGTAAATGTAAGGAGTTGAAAGTACAGATAATGGAGTGTAAATGTAAGGAGTAGAAAGTACTGATAATGGAGTGTAAATGTAAGGAGTAGAAAGTACTGATAATGGAGTGTAAATGTAAAGAGTTGAAAGTACAGATAATGGAGTGTAAATGTAAGGAGTAGAAAGTACTGATAATGGAGTGTAAATGTAAGGAGTAGAAAGTACTGATAATGGAGTGTAAATGTAAGGAGTAGAAAGTACAGATAATGGAGTGTAAATGTAAGTAGTTGAAAGTACAGATAATGGAGTGTAAATGTAAGGAGTTGAAAGTACAGATAATGGAGTGTAAATGTAAGGAGTAGAAAGTACTGATAATGGAGTGTAAATGTAAGGAGTAGAAAGTACTGATAATGGAGTGTAAATGTAAGGAGTTGAAAGTACAGATAATGGAGTGTAAATGTAAGGAGTAGAAAGTACAGATAATGAAGTGTAAATGTAAGGAGTAGAAAGTACTGATAATGGAGTGTAAATGTAAGGAGTAGAAAGTACTGATAATGGAGTGTAAATGTAAGGAGTAGAAAGTACTAATAATGGAGTGTAAATGTAAGGAGTAGAAAGTACTGATACTGGAGTGTAAATGTAAGGAGTAGAAAGTACTGATAATGGAGTGTAAATGTAAGGAGTAGAAAGTACAGATAATGGAGTGTAAATGTAAGGAGTAGAAAGTACTGATAATGGAGTGTAAATGTAAGGAGTAGAAAGTACAGATAATGGAGTGTAAATGTAAAGAGTAGAAAGTACTGATAATAGAGTGTAAATGTAAGGAGTAGAAAGTACTGATAATGGAGTGTAAATGTAACGAGTAGAAAGTACTAATAATGGTGTGTAAATGTAAGGAGTTGAAAGTACAGATAATGAAGTGTAAATGTAAGGAGTAGAAAGTACTGATAATGGAGTGTAAATGTAAGGAGTTGAAAGTACAGATAATGGAGTGTAAATGTAAGTAGTAGAAAGTACAGATAATGGAGTGTAAATGTAAGTAGTAGAAAGTACAGATAATGAAGTGTAAATGTAAGGAGTAGAAAGTACAGATAATGGAGTGTAAATGTAAGGAGTAGAAAGTACTGATAATAGAGTGTAAATGTAAGGAGTAGAAAGTACTGATAATGGAGTGTAAATGTAAGGAGTTGAAAGTACAGATAATGGAGTGTAAATGTAAGGAGTAGAAAGTACTGATAATGGAGTGTAAATGTAAGGAGTAGAAAGTACTGATAATGGAGTGTAAATGTAAAGAGTTGAAAGTACAGATAATGGAGTGTAAATGTAAGGAGTAGAAAGTACTGATAATGGAGTGTAAATGTAAGGAGTAGAAAGTACTGATACTGGAGTGTAAATGTAAGGAGTAGAAAGTACAGATAATGGAGTGTAAATGTAAGTAGTTGAAAGTACAGATAATGGAGTGTAAATGTAAGGAGTAGAAAGTACTGATAATGGAGTGTAAATGTAAGGAGTAGAAAGTACTGATAGTGGAGTGTAAATGTAAGGATTAGAAAGTACTGATAGTGGAGTGTAAATGTAAGGAGTAGAAAGTACTGATAGTGGAGTGTAAATGTAAGGAGTAGAAGTAAAAAGTCAGCTGAAAAGTATAAAAGTAAAGTATAAATAACTAAAATTTCTACTTAACTAACGTAACAACGTATTTGTACTTTGTTACTTGACACCTCTGACGTCTATATGAGACTAGCTCTAAGAATGTTATGATTAACAGTGTCAAAAGATGCGGTGTGAGAGAGAGAGAAGAAATAGAACGTTAACGTCACCCAAGTCTTTAAAAGGAAAGAGGTCACTTACTACTGTAAGAGGGGCAGTGTCAGTACGGCGGTGAGAAAGCAATCCAGACTGAAATAGCTTGTGCTCTGCTGAATATATATTACTGGGACTGAGAGGCTGCAAGACTCTGTAGGAAAACAAAGGTGGAGAAAAGCCTATAATTATAGTTTACAGAGAACAGTGGAATCAGGCTTTTGAGAACTAGGAAGAGAATGGCGGTCCTCAGAGGGAGAGGAACTAGTCAAGGGGCCCGTGAAGTGCTTAGTATGTAGGAGATAGACGTTGAGAGGACTGAGAAGCAGGCTTTTATCATAGCTAAAAGCTGGTGCTGGATTAAGTGGGAAAGTGGAGGTGTTTGATTTCATGGTTATGAATAAATGCAGGGTCTGTTGAGGTAAAACAGCGGAGAGGACTGACGTGACTGGTGTTAGTGGATGTGGGTGGAATGTCAGGTAGGGAACAGGATTGGAGCTGTTCTTACAGACAAAGGAAGAACCTTTCTTAGTAAGGTGCTGGGCCACAACAAGCCTCAGCAACACCTTAATTGCACCCTGGCGTAGGTTCTGTAAGTATCTGGAACGTCACTGGAGGGATGGATGAAGTTCTAACAGTGGATATTCCCACAGTTGGTGTTTTAATAGTTGTGTTAGAGTGGGCTCCCTAACATGATGGTCCCAATAGATAGTTATCTGGGTTGCAATTGAATTACTGCTCAGGCTGTAGAATATCACTGTCCAAGGATAGTAGTAGTAACTTTACAGGAGAGTGACAACTTACTTTACTTTTAATGTAAGTTATTTTGGAGAGTTTCTATTGGATCATTTATCAAGACATCTTCACACAGTGTGAACTTCAGCTGCTGCGTTCAAAATAAATATCAACAAAAATGAAGAGGCGTGTTTTACTTTGAACAGTGACGACATCATCATTATTTCATCTGAATGGTAGATCATATGAAGCAGCAACTAGGACCTCCTTACACACACACACACACACACACACACATCATACACACGACTCAGACACACACACACATCATACACACGACTCACACACACACACACACACACACATCATACACACGACTCACACACACACACGACTCACACACACACACACACATCATACACACGACTCACACATACACACGACTCACACATACACATCATACACACGACTCACACACACACATCATACACAGCACTCACACACACACACACACATCATACACACGACTCACACACACACACACATCATACACACGACTCACACATACACATCATACACAGGACTTACACACACACACATCATACACACGACTCACACATACACATCATACACACGACTCACACACACACACACACACATCATAGACAGCACTCACACACACACATACACAGTACTCTCACACACACACACACATCATACACAGCACTCACTCACACACACACACATCATACACAGCACTCACACACACACACACATCATACACAGCACTCACTCACACACACACACACATCATACACAGCACTCACTCACACACACACATCATACACAGCACTCACTCACACACACACACATCATACACAGCACTCACACACACACATCATACACAGGACTTACACACACACACACACACATCATACACAGCACACACACACACACATCATACACAGCACTCACACACACACACACATCATACACAGCACTCACACATACATACACAGTACTCACACACACACACATCATACACAGCACTCACACACACACACACATCAAACACATGACTCAAACACACACACATCTTACACAGGAATCACACACATACAAAAGACTCTCACACACACACATCATACAGACAACTCAAACACACACACATCTTACACAGAACTCACACACACACATCATACACAGGACTTACACACACATCATACACAGGACGTACACACACATCATACACAGGACTTACACACATCATACAGACAACTCACACACACACACATCAAACACATGCCTCAAACACACACACATCTTACACAGGAATCACACACATACAAAAGACTCACACACACACATCATACACAGGACACACACACACATCATACACAGAACTCACACACACACATCATACACAGGACTTACACACACATCATACACAGGACTTACACACTTCATACAGACAACTCACATACACACACATCTTACACATGACTCAAACACACACACATCTTACACAGAAATCATACACATACAAAGGACTCACACACACATCATACACAGAACTCACACACACATCATACACAGGAATCACATACATATAACGTACTCACACACATACACATCATACACAGAACTCACACACACACATCATACACAGGAATCACACACATACAAAGGACTCACACACATACACATCATACACAGAACTCACACACACATCATACACAGGAATCACATACATATAACGTACTCACACACATACACATCATACACAGAACTCACACACACACATCATACACAGGAATCACACACATACAAAGGACTCACACACATACACATCATACACAGTACTCACACACACACACACATCATACACAGGAATCACATACATACAAAGGACTCACACACATACACATCATACACAGTACTCACACACACACACACACATCATGTCCTGCGTTGACGTTCTCAGAGCTGTTTTTACGTTTTGTGAGTTGGGAAAGTGCTTTAACGTGTGTGGTAATACGAGGGGAGACTAAATAAGGGAGGGGAGAGATCTGTGGCTGGAGTATAGGGATCCTCAAAAAAGGGGATTAGATTTGAAGGAGGTGTCATTCTGTCAAACATTCATAACTCTATATCACACTGAGGCACCAGCATCCCGGTTATTGAATGTGTACTTTCAGCCTCAGTTTCTATCCCAGTGTACCGATGACTTCTATAGACCCAAAATCAGTTCAGTTGCTATTAAAACTCTGAACTCTTGAGCAGTCTTTGAAACCTCCTGTCTCTTTGATGTTGTCCTGAGGTCACCTTGATCCAATATTGTCAATTAGCAGGTAGTCATTTGCTGGAGGTTGGGGAACCTGCCTTGTGATCAGATGGTTGCTGGTTTGATCCCCTGAACTGACAGGACATGACTTTGAGCAAGACACTATTGGGGTGAACTGGGGCAGCCATGCAGCATGACTGGATTTTAGACATTTATAGACACTTTGCAGCAGTAATATATATATATATATATATATATATATATATATATATATATATATATATATATATATATATATATATATATATATATATATATATATATATATGTAATTCTCTCTCTCTCTCTCTCTCTCTCTCTCTATCTCCTAGTTCTTGGCTGTGTGTGGTGCTGCATATCGGCCCACGGAGGAGATTGACTTGCGCAGCATTGGCTGGGGCAACATCTTCCAGATGCCTTTCAAACACCTGCGTGATTACCGCCTCCGGATGCTGTGCCCGTTCTTCATCTACTCTGGCTTTGAGGTGCTTTTTGCCATCCAAG
Organism: Megaleporinus macrocephalus; assembly: GCA_021613375.1. Lineage (NCBI taxonomy): Eukaryota > Metazoa > Chordata > Actinopteri > Characiformes > Anostomidae > Megaleporinus > Megaleporinus macrocephalus. The sequence continues at coordinate 5,966,826 of CM038706.1, read as the reverse complement.
GACTCATACTGGTGAGCAAAAGCACAACAAATGAGCACTGCTTTCCATTCTGACCTCTAAATAAAGCACCTGTTGTGTATATGGTACTTTTATTGTGAGAGAATGCTTAAAGGTTTACGTTTGGGCTGCATTAGTCACACTGGGAATAGTAAATGGGCAGAAGAAGAATCTAATTTTGTGCCCAGAAACATATTATTTTAAGTTAGAATCAGACAGCAGCCCAAACACTAACACTACCATTTTACAGTGGGAGTGTTTTTTCCCGCAGTGTGGACAACCGTACCATGACATACATATATATCAATCAATCAATCATCATTTATTTGTGTAGCACTTTTAACAACCAGTGTTGTATCAAAGCAGCTTTACAGAAAAGCAGTTCATAAAAAAGTCCATGCATAAACATATAAACATGAGAAAGGGTATCCAGGTCCAAGCCCCCCCTAGAGCAAGCCAGAGGCAACATTGGCAGGAAAACCTCCCTTGTTAAGAGGAAGAAACCTTGAAGGAACCCAGACTCAAGGGAGCAACACATCCTCCTCTGTCCGACCCTGGAAAAAGAGAAAAAGTGACCATCCTGGATTGCCGATTCCCATCCTGGAGTCCGGGTGGTTCTGTGTGGAGTGTGTATGTTCTCTCTGTGTTTGAGTGGGTTTCCTCTGGGTACTCCAGTTTCCTCCCACAGTCCAAACACATGCATGTTAGGATCCTCACTCTAAATGCTGCCCTTTAAATTCTGAGTGTCTGTTGGCCATGTGATGGACTGGTGATGTGCCCATGGTATACCCCACCTTCGCCCGATGGCGTTGGGATTGGCTCCAGCCCCCCGGTGACCCTGAAACTTTTGATTGATTCAAATGGATATATTAGAATTTAACTCAGAAAAAGTCAATAAAACTAGATATTGATTGTATTCAGTGTTCCAAGATTTCAGCATCGTGGCTGTTTTATTCAATCAGCTTTGTGTATACAGTATATATCCTTACTGTCCAAAGAAAAACAAGTATCGTCCGAATAGTAACTTTACAGGAGAAAACAAAAACATTCTCCACTTTCAGTGTAAGTTAATGTAAAGAGGTTTTATTCCACGTGATGTTGGAGCATTTCTATTGTTTCATTCATCAGGAAACTTTCAGAGGATATGAAGAGCAGCTGCTGTGTTTAAATGATATATCAGTATTTGTCAACAAGGCCAGCTGTTTACCATATTGTATTTTAACTTTGATAGTATTTTCATCTATTTAGGAATTGCAACCATCAATCAGCTGTTTTCTAATGCCCTCTCTCTCTCTCTCTCTCTCTCTCTTCTCTCTCCCTCTTTCTCTTTCTCTCTTTTTTTCTCTCTCTCTCTCTCTGTCTCTCCTCTTTCTCTCTCACTGTCTCTCTCTTTCTTTCTCTCTCTCTCTCTCTCTCTCTCCTTTCTCTCTCACTGTCTCTCTCTTCTCTCTTTCTCTCTCTCTCTCTCTGTCTCTCCTCTTTCTCTCTCACTGTCTCTCTCTTTCTTTCTCTCTCTCTCTCTCTCTCTCCTTTCTCTCTCACTGTCTCTCTCTTCTCTCTTTCTCTCTCTCTCTCTCTTCTTACTCTCTTTTTCTTTGTCTCTGTCTCTTTCTCTCTCTCCTATCTCTCTCTCTCTGTCTCCCCCTCCCTCTCCTTACTCTTTTTTCTTGCTTTTTTTTCTCTCTCTCTCTCTCCTTACTCTCTTTTTTCTCTCTCTTTCCCCTTACTCTCTTTTTTTCTCTCTTTTTCTCCTTACTCTCTTTTTTCTCTCTCTTTCTCCTTACTCTCTCTTTCTCTCTCCTCTTTCTCTCTCACTGTCTTTCTCTCCCTCTTCCTCTCTGTCTCTTTCTCTCTCTCCTATCTCTCTCTCTCTCTCTCTCTCTCTGTCTCCCCCTCTCTCTCCTTACTCTTTTTTCTCACTTTTCTCTCTCTCTCTCTCTCTCTCTCTCTCTCTCTCTCTCTCTCTCCTTACTCTATCTTTACTCTCTCTCTCTCCTTACTCTCTTTTTTTCTCTCTTTTTCTCCTTACTCTCTTTTTTCTCTTTCTTTCTCCTTACTCTCTTTTTTTCTCTCTTTTTCTCCTTACTCTTTTTTTTCTCTCTTTCTCTCCCAGTCGTACGGTGTGTGTGCAGTGGGGATGGAGAGGCTGTGGTTGTTGGTGATGGTATACGGGCTGTCGTCCTCCGTTTGTTCATCCTTCTCCATGGCTCTCCTGAAACAGCGTTTGCCCAGGCAGGTGATTCTCCTGGGCGGTGCGGCGGTTCACCTGATCCTCCTGGTGGTTCTCATGTGCTGGTCCTCCAGCCCTAGAAAGCCTGAACAGTTACCTCAACTACTGGTGCTGGTGGCCCTGTGGGGTCTGGGCACAGCTCTCAACAAGACTGGACTGAGCAGTGAGTAGCACACACACACGTATCAGCTGGGACACGGGGCACAGCAAAAACTCTGTACTGAACTAAATACAGTGTAAACAAACAACTTGAATTATACATCTTTATAATGAAACATGCGTTCAGAATCTTCAGTGTTTTTAAGTATGGATGAAATCCCACCATGACCACCAATACATATTGTTTTTATCACAATAACTAAATTGATCTTGACACCTCAAAATAATAACTTTTAATACTATTTATTATCTCAAAGTAATCGTTACTCAGTCGCACATGGATAAAAACAGTGAGCATGGTTTATTATTTCTAACTAACATTGAACACACGAGAGAACAGGAATAAATCCAGATCACCAACGTACAAAGTCAAAAAATGAAATTAGGGGTCGGTAAACAAGATATAAACTAACAAGAGACAATTCAGTGTGTGATGGGAACAGTTGGCAATAAAGTGTAACAGACAGGTGTGTGTGTATATATATATATATATATATATATATATATATATATATATATATATATATATATATATATATATATATATATATATATATTTATATACACTACCACTCTAAAGTTTAGGATCACTTTAGAATTTCATTTCATGCAATTTACAAAATTGATTGTAAGTGTATCAGATGAATTTTAAAGAATAAAAATGTTTGTATTAAAGTCTATTTTTGTATAGAGGCTTATTTTACATATAGTCTATTATCAGCAATTCTCAGTCCTCTGTCTAAATCTCCTGGTACGACCACCAATCCAAGTTAAGGATGTTATTGGACTAATTGGTTGTTAGGACACTCTTGCTCAATTGTGATGCACAGCTGAAAAACATTCTACTAATAAGTGAGTATAAAAGGGAACAACATTCTAGGTTAGTTTAGTATCTGAAGATCAGCAGTTGATGACTTGTTGACCGACTCACAATGACCAGAAAGAAACAACTTTCTTTAGAGACCCGTCAGTCCATTGTTGTGTTAAGGAAGAAGATACTCCATTAAAACAAGAACATTTCACTGTGATCCAAACTTTTGAGGGGTAGTGTAAGGTTGCGCTGATACCAAACACTCGCATACTAAAAAAGAGTGCTCTGCTTTAACGGCCAGGCAGAGCGCATCTCCAACTGAGTACGTACTGATCAAGTACACCTGGTACGTTTGGTCTGTTCACAATATGTGGCTGAGTTAGGGAACTCTGGGAGATGTAGTGTGCCTGAGTGGTTGGTGTGGCATGAGGTGTGACATTACTATAATTATTTTAAACTATAATAATAGCTATCATTGACATAGTATCCCAAATCCTCAAGAAGTAAGTGATGGGTTTAAAAGGCTTTTAGGAGGCTAATGCTATATATTAAGACAATAAATCACATTAAGTCAATTTGTCAAGAGATGTAGCATTAACTTGAGATATTAGATCAATATTTCAAGAACATAAGCCATGATTTTCAGATATTAAGTCAATAAATCATGTCTAACATAGATCATCGCTTCCATAGACTAAGGGCTGATTTGCTGTGTGTGTGTATTTCTGTACAGCTCTGCTGGGAATGTTCTACGAGGACAAAGAGCGATTAGACTTTGTGTACACCATCTACCACTGGTGGCAGGCCATCGCCATCTTCATCGTCTACCTGTGGTCTACCCTGCCTATGAGGGTAAGCCCCAGTGTGTGTGTGTGTGTAGGTTTTAAGGTATTCATTCCAACCCAGTACACGATTAGTTATAAATATCAAACGTTTTTATGTAAAGGTGATGAAGCTGAGACGCTGCCTCTCTCCTTCTCTTTATCTATCTGGTTCTCGCACTTTAGGCCAAGCTCGCAATCCTGTTGGTTACGCTGTTAGTTGCAGGCTTGTGCTATTGGCAGATGGAGCGTCGCCTAGCCAAGAAGATTCCTTACAGGTTGCCGCGGATTCCCCGTCCACGACACAAGGTGAGTCAGCGGCCACCTGTTATTTAACACTGAGCTATTTGTGTTGTGTGGTGGGCTTTCTTCTCACTTTCGTTTCATGAGAACATGTGCCATTACGGTTTCTCTTGTTGTTGAAGAGGATAAAGGATAAAAGTCTTTGATGGCCAACCTACTTTCTGTTACAAGTCCAGGCAAACGGGAGGCGTTAGGAATGTCAGAGGGCCAAACTTTGTCGTTTGACTTTAAATATAAGAAGCTCCTGTTTAATTATAATGTAATGGATGGTTACGTTAATGCTTGAGTTATGAGTTATGGGTGTGTTTCCTCTGCAGATAGATTTTTAATTGTTTGGAGGTCAGTGTAATGCAGTTCTTCATTAGTGATGTACTGTGTGCTAGTTTGTCTTCAGGCCAGCGTTAGGTAGGAGTTGCTCCATTTACTGCCCCAGTCAGCTTTCTGTCTCGGTACGTTCTTCTCCCACTCAGGTCAAAGGTTACCGCTACATGGAGGAGGAGAACTCTGACGAGTCCGATGCAGACAAGAGCGATGTGGAGGGTGAGGAAGACGAGGGCAGGCAGAGCGAGGAAGAGCAGGAGGTGCATGCCGGCTCACAGGGCTCAGATTCGCCGGGCCGTGACAAGGGCAGGGCCAGAGGGCGTCGACGGAAACGGGACAATACTGCCTACGAGCAGGCCGGAGAACAGGACGACTACGTCCAAGCCATGTGACCGAATACTGCCTTCTTACACAGTCGAGTCACATTATTATGACCACCAGCTAATATCCAGAGTAGGAGCAGCTAGACAGCCTGGGAGACTCAGTAAGGTCCTGGTAGGTGGTCACAGGTATCTGGAGGTATCATGCTGACTGCAGTGCATCCCACAGCTGCTGGAGGGAGCATGGAGGAGGATCCATAGAGCCAACACCACCATCCAGATGGTCCCACAGATGCTCAATTGGGTTCAAGAGATTTAGGGGTCCAGGGTAGTACTTGAAGGTCTTGCTCAGCTACTCCAACCAATGTGGGACAGTGTGACGTGTCTCAGTGTCTTGCTGGAAGATCCCATCCGCCCCAGAGAAGACAATCAGCATGTATGGTGTATGTGATCTGCAAGGATGGATGCAGACCCAAATCTGTTGAGAGTGGCTTCCACATGGATGAGTGGATCCAGAGAATGCCATGAAAACATTCCCCAGGCTATGCTCTGCCACCTTCAGAAATTAGGAATGTATAGGTCATAATGATGTAACTCGACTGTGTACTGTACAAAAGCAATGGTTGCCTTTGCCTTGAAATAGAAAGCATGTTCTCAGCTGACACAGGAATGAATGAATGAATGAGCAAACGAATGAGAAAGTGATTGAATTCATTGAAAGCCTGAATGAGTGAATAAAAGCCACTGCAAGTCCAGACAAGTTAGCAGGATGTTGAGATTTGGACTGATGAATGAAGTATTGAGTGGAGACTTTTTCAAGGGTTCACTAAAAGGTCAGCACCACTGGCTTTGCTAATTAACTCGCTTTTTTATTTTTGTTTTTGAGCAGTGGAATAAAAACCCTGGACGGTTCTAACAAGAGAAAAGAAGAAGTTGTACAAGGATTTCAGTGAAATGAGAACTGAAAAAGGGGAAGTGCATCAGACCTTATATGGCCTGTGGCTGTAGAAGCTGTAGGTCAAGGTGATAAGCTGATAGATAGGTGATACAGATTTTCACTTCCTCTTTTTCGCTGATTGCTCGTCATGCTTGCGTGTTCTTTCTGGTTCTTCTATTTCGAGTCTGCGATTAAATACTAAAAAAAAAAAAGTTGTGCGTCTCTGGAGCTGTAGTGTTGCTGTTTTTCTTAAGAGTGGACAAAGATATGCAAGTGCACTTCATCCGCACAAGCTCGCTCGCTCGCTCACTCGCTCTCCTTCCTACTCACAGAGATACACACTCAGTAAGAGCCCAGTTTGGAGGTGAATATGCATTTATTAGTCATAAACTGTCCTCGCGTCCAGCTGCTCGCACACACACACGCCCATCTGTCATGTATGGCACTTATACGTCATGAAACGTCACTCTCATATGTCTGAGGTGGACTGTCCAACTGCTCCACACTTGCATTGGTATATACACCGTCCTCTCTATCGCTCTCTGGTGGACCTCTACAGCAGTGCCCACCTCAAAAAAAAAAAAAAAAAGAAAAAGAGAGTGCTTGTGCAAATGCACTGTGGTTCAGCAGTTTGGAATCAAAGTTTTTAATAAGATAAAAACATAGTTTTGGTAGATGTGAGTATAAACTCTGTAAGACTTTACTGTAGGGTACAGTTCATAAGCTTGTCATGACAATTGACATAAGCCTGCGTTAATGTTCATAAATGCATATTCCACCATGTGTCATACAGGTTACCTTAGCTAACTTTCTTTAAATCATTTGCAAATATAACCTTCATAACGCTTATATTGGTGTAAGTGTTTATAAACATGTATGTAAAGTTATGTAGATGTCATGCAGGCTTATGAACAGCACCCCACAGTAATGATTCTAAAGTGGTGCTGGGACTTAATTGCAAATTCATTGGTCAACTAATTTGTAGAAACCATGCTATAAATGATTCTCTAGTCATTGAGAATGAAGTTAGATTAACATGAACATGTCTTTTCAAAAGCCAGAGGTAAAATCTCAAATAATATAAATAGATAATTACATTATATTGTAATTACATGATATTATTATATCTATTAAATAGCTTCTAAAAAACCTCCTTCCAGTGCCTGATATCAGTCTACACTCTATATTGATGTTGCATGAAATAGAAATATTCATATTACAAGTAATTCCAAACTTTGGAAGCCTGCTTAGCTTCTATAGGCATGTGTTTGCATGCGTTCCTGGTAAAGTAGGACAGTAGTCACAGCTGCAGCTCCTCCTTATCGCTGTGGGCTGACCATAAACTCTATGATTCTAGACTCACAGCTTCATGGACTGATGCCAAAGAAAATTACTGTTACTAGCACTGCTAAAGTTGAAACTCTAGGTGAATATGGTCCATTCAAAAGCCTAGAATCAATGTTTCTTCATTTTTAGTATATATATATATATATATATATATATATATATATATATATGTGCAAAAGTTTTAGGCACTTATTATGTTTAAAAAAAGTATTATTTCCAGACAGGAAACTTTTATTTACTCAGCAACACACTTTATTATTAAATATTTAAACAGTATTAATAAAGTAAGTAGAGCTTTTACATACGTCTGTGTGTTTATTTAACCCTTTCTAAGCTTCTCCTAAACAACCCAGTATTATTTACAGTTCTCATCTAATACCTGCTTTGACTGCTCAGTACTTCATTAAGCTCAAGATAGTATCTACTTTGTATTGAATGTATGATTATTTACATCTGTTTTAATGATATCTTGTGTTCTTACTGGTGAACAAACACTTATTGGTAAAGTTAAGACTTTTAAACATCAGCTTAGGTGACTAAGACTTTTGCACAGTAGTATATATATATATGGGCTCAGATCTTGATTAACATCTTCATTAATAAGTAGTAATAAATACCTACAGAATATCATTTATAATGAACAATTGCGTTTAATATATGAAATTCTAGTTTCATATACAGTCATTATTTCATATACTATCATCATATTTTATATAGTCGAGCTAACATTGACTATAAATGATCCCAATTGCCTTCATTTGAAAACTTTTGAACTGTAATGAATACCCCCTTTCGCTCTCATCCACCCTTCTCTTTCCTCCACCCCCTCCTTCGCTTCTCTCTCTCTCAGTGCTGGACCCTGCGGATGGACTGGATCTGGGGCGTCTGGCTGTGAGAGCCCCAGCACTTCCAGTGCGGATAATCGCCGCTGTTCCGCTCGCACTCCATAATGTACTGCTGCCCACGGTAGCCTGGAAACTCATAACACACGAAGCTGCATAGAGGGAGAGCCAAAGGAGACAGGAAGAGGGGGATCAGAGGGATGAAGAGGGATGGCTTAAGTAGAGCGGCTTTAATGAAGTCGCTTCATTTGAAAAGTCTTTTAGTTCGATTGGGGCGAGCAAAGCACTTTGGACGCGGTCGTGGAAAAAAAGACAACAGGCAGATGGGAAAAGCATCCAAACGGAAAAGAGTGGGAGCGCGCGTTCGCAGTAATGATGATTAGTTGTTATGGGATTTTTAATTATTCGATCTAGAAATAGTTTGGATGTGACACATTACATAAGTCCATATGTGCTCCTCACTCTCTGGCTCATCCCGCTGACAGTTTACTGTGTACTGGCGGCTACATCTGCTCCACTGGGCCTTACTTACTTATTCATCAGAGCCGTGGTAAATGTGTAAAGGTGTTGTCTGTCAGCCTCGGTAACACTCTGCTATGTGTATATGTGGCTGTACAGGTGAAGCGTGTGATAGAAAGGTGGACGTGATGAACCTGCTGTGATGGAAAATACTGCAGAGCTCCAGCAGGAGGTGTGGAATTTGTCTGTATGATGACATACGGTTAGCACTGAGTCAGAGAAGCGGAAGCCGGACAGGTGTTTATGTCAGAAATACACTAATGCCTTCCTCTGCGCTCCCTTAGTTTCTATCTATTAAATAGGAATGAATGGGCCACAAAGTTCAAAGCACTCAATGTGTTGGATGACGCGATGGCATGTTCCAAGACAGGTTAGCTACATTGCACTGCAAAGGAGGTCCCAAGTACTTGTTCCAAATTTAATGCTTGCAACACGTTCCAAAAGAGCTTGTATCATCTCTCAGCTGTGACACTGATGGTGAGCGTGTGTATGACTGGACCAGACACAGCAGTGCTGCTGCTGCTGGAGTGTTTAAACACCTCAGTGTCACTGCTGCACGGAGAATCGTCCACCAACCAAAACTATCCAGACAGCAGTGTCCTGTGGGCGGCGTCCTGTGTCCACTGATGAAGGACTAGAGAACACAAACTGTGCAGCAGCAGATGAGCTACTGTCTCTGACTTTACATCTACAAGGCAGACCAGCAAGTAGTAGGAGTGTCTAATAGAGTGGGCAGTGAGTGGACACAGTGTTTAAACACTCCAGTAGCAGCACTGCTGAGTCTTATTCACTCACACCAGCACCATGATGATCCACCGCCCAAATAATACCTGGTCTGTGGTGGTCCTGTGGGGGTCCCGACCATTGAAGAACAGGGTAAAAATGTATACGGAGAATCAGATGGACTACAGTCTTTATTAGCTTAACAGCCGTTAGTCATTCCAGTGTAACTCTTGTTAGACTCTCTTTATATTTATCATCATTTTACCCCAAATAATTACACAACAGTTGATCATTTATAGCCCATTTGCTTAATTAATATCTTGACAATCAGGATATCTAGAATATATCTGTTGGACATTTTGGTGCAATTTAGTTAAACTGTCTTGAAATCATATAATAATTATAGGATGTTGGAGTTTGTGCCTCAGTCAGCTACTGAATAACTTGGGCAGCTGTAAAACCAAACATGACCGGAAATCCTTTAAGTGATGTGATTGTGTGTATGTGAGACTTACGCGCCGCACTGCACGTGCATGGAGCCCACTTGGGTGTCACACCAACCCATGGCCTGCAGGGAGGGATAGTCATCACACACCTCCACACTACGGCCCAGAAAGTTCTCATTCTCAAAGATCATCATGCGGCAGGTCTCGTGAGCCTGATAGAGAGTGAATAAAGGTTCATTTCTTGAATTGTTCTGTTTTTGCATCTCCTGCTCGCATGCTCTGAAGAAGCAAACTTCACTGCTGACACGTGGTTAACTAGCCTTGGACTCCTAACACCACCTTCACCTACCTGTGTACAGGTAAACTATAACACTACCTTCATCTACCTGTGTACAGGTAAACTATAACACTACCTTCATCTACCTGTGTACAGGTAAACTATAACACTACCTTCATCTACCTGTGTACAGGTAAACTATAACACTACCTTCACCTACCTGTGTACAGGTAAACTGTAACACTACCTTCACCTACCTGTGTACAGGTGAACTGTAACACCACCTCCACCTACCTGTGTACAGATAAACTGTAACACTACCTTCACCTGCCTGTGTACAGATAAACTGTAACACTACCTTCACCTACCTGTGTACAGGTAAACTATAACACTACCTTCACCCACCTGTGTACAGGTAATCTGTAACACCACCTTCACCTACCTGTGTACAGGTAAACTGTAACACTACCTTCACCTACCTGTGTACAGGTAAACTATAACACTACCTTCACCTACCTGTGTACAGGTAAACTGTAACACCACCTTCACCTACCTGTGTACAGGTAAACTGTAACACTACCTTTACCTACCTGTGTACAGGTAAACTGTAACACCACCTTCACCTACCTGTGTACAGGTAAACTATAACACTACCTTCACCTACCTGTGTACAGGTAAACTGTAACACTACCTTCACCTACCTGTGTACAGGTAAACTATAACACTACCTTCACCTACCTGTGTACAGGTAAACTATAACACTACCTTCACCTACCTGTGTACAGGTAAATTGTAACACTACCTTCACCTACCTGTGTACAGGTAAACTGTAACACTACCTTCACCTACCTGTGTACAGGTAAACTGTAGTACTACCTTCACCTACCTGTGTACAGGTAAACTGTAGTACTACCTTCACCTACCTGTGTACAGGTAAACTGTAGTACTACCTTCACCTACCTGTGTACAGGTAAACTGTAACACTACCTTCACCTACCTGTGTACAGGTAAACTGTAACACTACATTCACCTACCTGTGTACAGGTAAACTGTAGTACTACCTTCACCTACCTGTGTACAGGTAAACTGTAGTACTACCTTCACCTACCTGTGTACAGGTAAACTATAACACTACCTTCACCTACCTGTGTACAGGTAAACTGTAACACTACCTTCACCTACCTGTGTACAGGTAAACTGTATATTACTCTGGATTAAACTGTCTGCAAATAATGTAAATGGGTATAAAGCCCCTGGCGTTAAACTGTGGAGCAGTGGAACTGCATACTATGAAATGATAGAGCTCCACTGAATGCAACCAAATCCTCACAGCAGTGTTCTAACATTTAGTGTTAACTCAGAAACAGACAAGCAGGTCTCTACAAAATCAATCAAACTTTAGTTTCTCTGTCTATCACCTGCTCGTACACAACAAGGCACTATTTAATATTTTAAACATTTAATAAACCTTGAAAACATCATTATCCCTGCATATTAATGGACTTTTCACAGGAATATATTTTTGTTGAAACTCATCATTATTGTTGATATTACATCATTTATGCTATCCGCCTACATAGCACATTTAAATCATTGCTTCAAAGATGATGAACTTTGGGTGATTTATTGTCCGGGCAAGAAGAAAGTGAAGAAATATGAAGTGTTTTCAGCTCTTGTATTGTTACTCTGTTAGACTGTGAAAAGACCCAGATAACAAATGAGTCTTGGCCCAGTTCTGGCTCACACTTAATACTTCCATCTGGCCTATGTACCACGGTGGAATGACGGCAATGACTTAATCTGGATCCGAGTACCGGAACTCCACCACAACCCATCCCAAATGAAACCATAAGTTAGGGAAGATATGGGCCACAACTCAGCCAGATCACAGCCACAACTCAGCCTTTCTTTTCTTTTGGCTCACATACAGTCCCGCCAGTAGACAGCACTGACGTATCTGTGCCAGAATGAACCAGATCTGTTTTGGGACATGTGGATGATATGAGTTTTGATTTATGTGGGCCACTTTTGGCTTACATGCAGTTTGCTAGTATGCAACTTTCTCTGCCAAAAGTGGACCAGATCTGTTTTAGAACATGTGGGCCATATTACTTTTTATATGTGGTCCACTTTTGGTTTACATACAGTTTGCTAATAGGTAGTACTGCTTTAACTGTACCAGAAGTGGACCACATCTGTTTTGGAACATATGGGCCAAATTAGGTTCTATATATTTTGGCCACTTTTGGCTCACATTAAGTTTACTAATACGCAGTAACCTTGCTAAAAGTGGACCAGATCTGTGTTGGAACATGTTGACCATATGAGTTTTGATTTATGTGGGCCACTTTTGGCCACATGTAGTTTGCCAGTAGACAGCACTACTTTAACTGTACCAGAAGTGGACCAGATCTGTTTTGGAACATATGGCCAAATTAGTTTCTATATATTTGGGATACTTTTGGCTCACATTAATTTTACTAATAAGCAGTACTGCTGCAACCTTGCCAAAAGGGATCTGTTTTAGAACATGTGGGCCATATTACTTTTTATATGTGAGCCACTTTTGGCTCACATGCAGGTTGCCAGTAGACATCTCTGCTGTAACTGTGCCAGAAGTGGTTCAGATCTGTTTTGAGACAAATGGGCCAAATGCATGTTTTAAATATGTGGCCCACTTTTGGCTCACATGCATTTAGTCAGTAGACAGCACTGCTGTATCTGTGCCAGAAGTGGACCAAATCTGGAACAGATGGGCCGCATGCATGTTTTAAATATGTGGGCCACTTTTGCAAGTTGCCATTGCAGACAGTGGACCAGCAGTGCCAGATGTGGTCCACATGCTATGATTGGAAAACATTTGCTGTATAGTCCATCTCAATAGAAGCATACTTCAGTCCTGAATCTTTCTAACAATTATATACATTTCCAAGACTGTAGATTCCTCCAATCAAGACTGGCCGACTGCCTTGTTTTTGTATTAAGAAATATTATTAATTCTAATGAAAGTTCCAACATTGATGCCAGATCAAAAGTTTCATGGACTGAAGTTGAGAAACCTTCACAAGCACACTCACTTACTGCACAGTAGATGGGGCGCAGGGACATGAGCCTCTCTACGTGGTATCCCAGACTGCCACTGTACGCATCCCACTGAGGGTACTCTCCTCTCTCCAGGATATACTGCTGCCCCTGGAAGTCATGATGCTCAAATCCCACCCAGCTAGACACAGAGGAGAGAGTGAGGAGGGACTAAAGAGGGAGCACTGGTTTATCTAGACACAACAAACTACTGAAGATCATTGACTGTGTTAGTTTGTTGCTGCATGGGCTTCTCTTATGGTACAGACTGAGTTTCCAGTTTCTCTATTATTTGTCATGACATGTTGTGGTGTTCAGATCTAGTGTGCATAAAAGTAAGTGTGAATAGGATGTATGGTGATGATATGTATTTCCTAATTTTCATTGGGAGGTCAAGAGCAGAGTGGTCAGCAAGCATGTCAACAGTGTTGTATGGCTTATTTCTGATAATGCACTGGGACGGTTCACATCCAGGGTTGGAGCTGCTTTGTCCAGCTTTGACCTCCTGCACACTTTGGTCTCAAGATGTTTCTTCTTTGGTGTGGACTCAACTACTGCTATATGTCTTCACACTGACTTGTACTGAAGTGACTCAAAACCAAATTATTGTGAGGAAACTGTTTCAGTTCACTCCCACTTTTTACTCAGAGACTGCCTCTACCTGTGCAGTTTCTAAAGCCTTTACCATCCAGACTTTAAACAGAGGTTCTCTCAGCTTTTATTCTGAACTGGGCTTAATAAACTGTAAAGACTGTTTGACAAGACTAGGACGGGTCTAGTCTTGGTTCCTCCCTGTCAAGATCAGCTGACATTGTGATTAGCAATTGAACTGTCTGTTCTTGTTCACTACAACTATCACTACAACTATTAAATCAAAAGCCAAAAGTGGCCAAATTGGCTGATGCTTTTTAGCTGAATGTACTTAATAGCTGTGACTGGCTGTACTGAGCTGAAATGATACACTAGACCAGAGGTCACTAATAGGTGGGCCGCGGTCCGGGTCCGGACCCAGACGTTGTCCAATGTGGACCCAAACTGATAATCTATTGAGAAGGATTCAATGTTTATTTGAAGCAGTGGAGCTTTTCTTGCCTTTACGGTATACGGGCTTTGCTGCAGTAAACTCACAGACCAATCACGTGCATTGTAAGATCACCAAAGGCGCTCCTCAGCCAATCAGATCTGGGCAGATTTGGGAGTGCGAGTCAGAGCAAGACTAATTCAGATGGTTCATTTCACAATGAACATTATATATATATATATATATATATATATATATATATATATATATATATATATATATATATATATATATATATATATATACATATATGAGAATGGCTCTGGCACCATTCAGCCCAGATTCAAACACAACCAAGAAGTCACTCCTCTCACTAAACAAAAGAAAGTGTGAGAGAGGAATACAAGAGGCCATAAACTGTTAAGATGTGAAATTGAGTTAACAGGATGACTGCAGGTTTTATTTACTTTTTCTAAATACAAGCACTTTATGATACACCTTTTTTCAAAAGCATTGTTTTTTAAGTAGCCCTTGCACTGAAATGATTGAAATCGTGACTGTCCGGACATTGTCCTGAGGAAATTTCTGCTAAACACACCTTACTGAATTCTAATTAAATACCCCTGCACTACACTATTGCATGTTCATGTACACACTTGTCTCAGGTGCACAAAATCAGTGCAAAACTAAAGCTGCATTTTAAAAATATAATAAAAATACTCATTCCGCTGGCATATATGCTAAACATGTTAAACTGGAGTTGACTATATAGCTAACAAATAAGTAAACAAAACAAGCTAATAACTCGGGTTAATTTATTATAAATGAACAGCAGATCTGATTAGAACAGATGTAAATAATAATTATACACACAATACAAAGTAACATGAATATGTTATTGTGAGAGAAGTAGATCAGATCTTGATCCAGTTTGAAGAACAAAGTGTAGTTCCAGATTTCTCCTGGACGCCCCAGACATTGTATGAATGTATTCAGTTCCTTCAGCAGCAAATCTTGATTTAGCTTAATGAAGTACTGAGCAGTCAAAGCAGGTATAAGATGAGAACTGTAAATAATACTGGGTTGTTTCCACAAGGAGAAGCTTGTAAAGGGTTAAATAAACACACTGATGTATGTAAAAGCTCTACTTACTCTATTAATACTGTTTGAATATTTAAAAAATTAAGTGTTTTGCTGAGTAAATTAAAGCTATTTATATATAATAATGTCCCCAAGCAAATTCAACTTTTGCACAGTACTGTATGGCTGGGCTGTTATGACTCCTGGTTCACTTTCATTGAACTCTGTGTTGGAAAGTTTCTTTACGATTACTCATTTCACAACAAGTCACTTTAAAATGACTTTGTTTACAGCTCAACCACAGAATTATAGAGAAATGATGAAAAACCAGTGGGATTCCACTTTAAGTAGCTATTAGTTAAATCAAGAGTGCTAAATGAGACCCTGCAGGTGGGCCTCTGGAACTGGAGTCGGAAGCCCCTGATAAGTCTTTAAGCTCCAAAGGCTTGTATGTGATTTCACATTTCAATTGATGTGACGCAGCACTGTGCGCCAGCATGTTATGGTAGTGTTTCAGTGAAATTCAGAACTAGATGGTTTAGACTGCCGCAAATATAACAGCAATAATAATAATAATAATAATAACAATAATACTCTTTATATAAAGAGCACTTTTCATACCAGCAGCAGCTCAAAGTGCTTTATAGACAGTTTTCGTCAGCAAGTCTTAATTTGCCAAAGACGAAGTTCAACTTTATAAGTACTAAGAAGTTGTTAAAGTTTTAATTAAGCGCTGAGTTCAAGAGAGATGTTTATAAAGGTGCAGTGAAAGTGACTCTGAGCTGGACTGTCTAATAGAAGCTGAACTGAGCTCCACAGTTTAGAAGCAGAAGAGCTGAAAGAGTCTCTCCAGGTTCTCTGTATGTTGCCATTACAGTCATCAACTCTGATTATTACAGTGATCAACTCTGACTATTACAGTGATCAACTCTCTGACTATTACAGTGATCAACTCTGACTATTACAGTGATCAACTCTGACTATTACAGTGATCAACTCTGACCATTACAGTGATCAACTCTGACCATTACAGTGATCGACTCTGACCATTACAGTGATCACTCTGACCATTACAGTGATCAACTCTGACCATTACAGTGATCAACTCTGATTATTACAGTGATCAACTCTCACCATTACAGTGATCAACACTCACCATTACACTGATCAACTCTGACTATTACAGTCATCAACTCTGATTATTACAGTGATCAACTCTGACTATTACAGTGATCAACTCTGACCATTACAGTGATCAACTCTGACTATTACAGTGATCAACTCTGATTATTACAGTGATCAACTCTGACTATTACAGTGATCAACTCTGATTATTACAGTGATCAACTCTGACCATTACAGCGATCAACTCTGACTATTACAGTGATCAACTCTGATTATTACAGTGATCAACTCTATTACAGTGATCAACTCTGACTATTACAGTGATCAACTTTGATTATTACAGTGATCAACTCTGACTATTACAGTGATCAACTCTGACTATTACAGTGATCAACTCTGACCATTACAGCGATCAACTCTGACTATTACAGTGATCAACTCTGACTATTACAATGATCAACTCTGACTATTACAGTGATCAACTCTGACTATTATAGTGATCAACTCTGACCATTACAGTGATCAACTCTGATTATTACAGTGATCAACTCTGACTATTACAGTGATCAACTCTGACCATTACAGTGATCAACTCTGATTATTACAGTGATCATCTCTCACCATAACAGTGATCAACTCTCACCATTACACTGATCAACTCTGACTATTACAGTCATCAACTCTGATTATTACAGTGATCAACTCTGACTATTACAGTGATCAACTCTGACCATTACAGTGATCAACTCTGACTATTACAGTGATCAACTCTGACTATTACAGTGATCAACTCTGACCATTACAGTGATCAACTCTGATTATTACAGTGATCAACTCTGACCATTACAGTGATCAACTCTGACCATTACAGTGATCAACTCTGATTATTACAGTGATCAACTCTCACCATTACAGTGATCAACTCTCACCATTACACTGATCAACTCTGACTATTACAGTGATCAACTCTGATTATTACAGTGATCAACTCTGACCATTACAGTGATCAACTCTGACCATTACAGCGATCAACTCTCACCATTACAGTGATCAACTCTGATTATTACAGTGATCAACTCTGACTATTACAGTGATCAACTCTGACTATTACAGTGATCAACTCTGACCATTACAGTGATCAACTCTGACTATTACAGTGATCAACTCTGACTATTACAGTGATCAACTTCAGTGATCACCATTACAGTGATCAACTCTGACTATTACAGTGATCAACTTTGATTATTACAGTGATCAACTCTGACTATTACAGTGATCAACTCTGACCATTACAGCGATCAACTCTGACTATTACAGTGATCAACTCTGACTATTACAGTGATCAACTCTGACTATTACAGTGATCAACTCTGACTATTACAGTGATCAACTCTGACTATTACAGTGATCAACTCTGACCATTACAGTGATCAACTCTGACCATTACAGTGATCAACTCTGACTATTACAGTGATCAACTCTGACCATTACAGTGATCAACTCTGACTATTACAGTGATCAACTCTGACTATTATAGTGATCAACTCTGACCATTACAGTGATCAACTCTGACCATTACAGTGATCAACTCTGACTATTACAGTGATCAACTCTGACCATTACAGTGATCAACTCTGACTATTACAGTGATCAACTCTGATTATTACAGTGATCAACTCTGACCATTACAGTGATCAACTCTGACTGTTATAGTGATCAACTCTGATTATTACAGTGATCAACTCTGACTATTACAGTGATCAACTCTGACCATTACAGTGATCAACTCTGACCATTACAGTGATCAACTCTCACCATTACACTGATCAACTCTGACTATTACAGTGATCAACTCTGATTATTACAGTGATCAACTCTGACTATTACAGTGATCAACTCTGACCATTACAGCGATCAACTCTCACCATTACAGTGATCAACTCTGATTATTACAGTGATCAACTCTGATTATTACAGTGATCAACTCTGACTATTACAGTGATCAACTCTGATTATTACAGTGATCAACTCTGACCATTACAGCGATCAACTCTGACTATTACAGTGATCAACTCTGATTATTACAGTGATCAACTCTATTACAGTGATCAACTCTGATTATTACAGTGATCAACTCTGACTATTACAGTGATCAACTTTGATTATTACAGTGATCAACTCTGACTATTACAGTGATCAACTCTGACCATTACAGCGATCAACTCTGACTATTACAGTGATCAACTCTGACTATTACAGTGACCAACTCTGACTATTACAGCGATCAACTCTGATTATTACAGTGATCAACTCTGACTATTACAGTGATCAACTCTGACCATTACAGTGATCAACTCTGACCATTACAGTGATCAACTCTAACCACTACAGTGATCAACTCTGACCATTACAGCGATCAACTTTGACTATTACAGTGATCACTCTAACCCTCTGGACACTCTGACCATTACAGTGATCAACTCTGACCATTACAGTGATCAACTCTGACCATTACAGCGATCAACTCTGACCATTACAGTAAACAACTCTGACCATTACGGTGTTCAACTCTGACCATTACAGTGTTCAATTCTGACCATTACAGTCATCAACTCTGACCATTACAGTGTTCAACTCTGACCATTACAGTGGACAACTCTGCTTATAACAAACACATTTTCTCTGCATCACTCTAAGGAAGAAAATTTTAGTAAATATTTCTCTAAATACATATTAAAGAAGCTACTTTAGTGACTGAGTTTACATGCAGGATAAAACAGAGCTCAGAGTCTAAGATCACACCAAGGTTTCCTACTTTAGGTTTAGTATGCGTAGCTAAAGAACCAAATTTATGAGTTGTAGTACCAAGAATCAGTATTTCATGTTTTTCTTGAATGGAAATGTATAATAATATAAGTTTTAAGCATATCTATGAAAATCTATATCATGCTTCCTGATAACTTTACCTGGAGACAGTATTTACAAAGAGACCAGCCCTAGAACTAAACCTTGTGGTACTCCACAAGAAATATATATATATATATATATATATATATATATATATATATATATATATATATATATATATATATATATATATATATATATATATATATTCACAACATATAGACTTATGGTACATAATGTTAGGGGCAGTGAGAGGCATTGTGGAATCTGGAGGTCATGTAAAGTGTAGTATTGTCGTTTGTTGTAAAGCAGTGATCTCCAGCCCTCCTTCTGTAGGGTTACTTTCCAGGAGAGCCTAGATCCAACCACAATTTGTTACACCTACTCCAGGTAATCAGCCTCTTCCCAAGTGCCTGACTGGCCTGATCAGATTGGATTACATCGGTGTTGGAGTTGCATACAGGGTGGAACTAAACTCTGCAAGACATAGTTGCTCAGTAACTGTTGTGAGATTGTTTTTGTTAATGGAGCTGCTGTGATTGAAGACATATTTCAGATAAATCTGACCATAAAACATTGCAACTCTCAAAATTCACAGCACTCACATATTTATTACATAAATTAATAATAATATATTAATAACTAGATAATAAACCTCCTTGTACTCTCCAGAACATGCACGGTCACAGTATTAATTATATTACTTTCCATTGACCTGCTATAAGAGAGAACGACTCACGCGCCACTCTCCACCCTGAGTGAGCGAATGTTCTGGAAGCCTCTCTCCTGGATGTTCCAGCACTCTGAGGTCAGCTCCTGAAACCTGCCCTGGAAGTGCTCCTGCTCGAATACCGTCACCTGGCAAACAGACAAACACACACTGTGGGTTCCACTGTTCTCCGTGTTCCAGTACTCTTCTGCATCCTCTCTTTCAATTCCGTACATCTCTGGAACAGCAATACATCCACAACACCACAATGACAAACCTGTAAATATCTTAATTTTTGATGCTGTAGTTGTTTTAATCTATAATATTATCTTTGTCTTATTTATGTTTATGTATTTATTGTTATCTTTTTGCATTCATGCCCATGAAGCACTGCTGAACTGAACCAAACTGTTGTTTGGCTCTGTTTATGAATTACCTTGAAGAAAGGGGCCATTCCCAGTCCTGATATGAGCACTGACTGATTCATAGAGGCCTTTACAAACCTTCTACTCATCTCTTCACTCTCTTTAAAAGAAAACAAGGACAGCGATGGTCATAATGAGAAACACAGCATCGTTATCCAATGAATCAATTTTTAGTTTGATATCAAGAGGTGCTGTTCACATTGTGTGGAAATTTCATGATGAATGGACCAATAGAAATGCTCCAAAATAGCTTGGAAAAAAGCTCTGGTTCCATTGACTTACATTGGAAATAAAGAAGGTTTGTCCTCTCCTGTAAAAAAGCAACATAGCATGTCATTAAATCTGAGCTTGTGTGTCTAAGGCCTTGTTTCTTTAGACTCAGATGATGGATGTTATTGATAAGTCGAGTCTGTAGTCCTCGGTAGAACTCCTCCTTCATTACCTAGGTCACATATATATATATATATATATATATATATATATATATATATATATATATATATATATATATATATATATACACACACACACACACAGACAAGACACATTATTATGACCTATTATATATGGCGGCAGTGCATAGCAGCATTACGGTCTGGGGAACGTTTCCGTGCCATTCTCTGGACCCACTTATCCATGTGGAAGACTCTCAACCCATGTGTGTTTGAATTAATCCTTGCAGATCATGTACACCATACATGCTGATTGTCTTCTCTGGGGCGGATGGGATCTTCCAGCAAGACAATGTAACACTTCACATGGCTAGAAATATCCCACATTGGTTGGGAGAGCTGACCAAGACTTCCAAGTACTACCCTGGACCCCTAATGCCCCAGAGTTTAACCCAATTGAGTATCTGTGGGACCTCCTGGATGGTGGTGTTGGCTCTATAGATCGTCCTCCACTCTCCCTCTAGCAGCTGTGGGATGCATTGCAGTCAGCATGGCTCCAGATACCTGTGACCACCTACCAGGACCTTATTGAATCTCCCAGTCCGTCTAGCTGCTGTCATAATAATGTGACTCCACTGGTGTGCGTGCATATGTATATAATCTCAGCTGCAGCTTAGACTTTGGAATGCAAATAATGTTGCAACTGTTGCTGGTCTTAAAGGAGAATCCCACCGCCATTCTTGCATAATTAAACAAATTGAGATGTAAACATAGTCATTTGAAGTGGTTTGATGTAAAATACTGAGCTTTGAAGAAGCAGACCCAGTCAGAATTCTGCAAAATTCAAAATTGTGGTAAAATGGAAATAAAAGCATGAATGGTTCTGAATATGCTGCAGAAAGTCTGAGACATTATTTTTAATAACTCTGCAATAAGCTTTAACACATTGCTCCACTGGTTTTGGTTTTGGATGGTAAACAAAACATCTGTTTGTGTTGTAGAAATTGAGACCTCTGGCTTCTTTTAGCACCACTGTAATCATGTACTTTTATAATATACAGTACTGTGCAAAGGTTTTACATACATCAGTGTGTGTATTTAACCCTTTCCAAGCTTCTCCTTGTGGAAACAACCCAGTATTATTATCAGTTCTCATCTAATACCTGCTTTGACTGCTTTGTACTTCATTAAGCTAAATCAAGATTTGCTGCTGAAGGAACTGAACACATTCATACAATGTCTGGGGCGTCCAGGAGAAATCTGGAACCTAACTTTGTTCTTCAAACTGGAGCTCAAGATCTGATCTACTTCTCTCACAATAAGATATTCATGTTACTTTGTATTGTATGTATGATTATTTACATCTGTTCTAATCATACCTGCTGTTCTTACTGGTGAACATACACTTATTAAAAATAAGCCTGAGATTTTAAATCATTTTGCACTGATTTGATCACAATTACACAGTTATGAGCATCATTAATTAGCTTAAACAGTGTGTTTGCAAACAATACAGATGCATTATGTAGATACATTATAGTCGTTTTCTATGTAATTTTGGTTTTCTGTGTACTTATTGAATTGTAAGCCTTGTGATGTAATATGGCTGTGATTTTAAAGGGTTAATTAATCTCGTATTTTTCAATTTTGCATGTAATTACTGAATAATAAGCAGAATCAACACAATGTTTGGCAAACACTGCACATCTAAGTCTATTATCTTTTCATCGCTGCTGTAATGTAACTATAATGTATAGTCATTTTGATTTGTTTGCATTAATAATTTCTAAAACTAATAAGCCGTAAGATGCTATAAGTGAGGGATTTAACTGGTCCCTGTAGACCTGCAGGCTATAGCAGTTAAAAAGATTTCATTGAGTTTCTAAGAGCGAGTCTGCAGAACCTCACAGAGCCACTGCTGACCTTTAGACCTTGACATCCGAACTGAATCTCTTACCTGGATCTCCAACTCCAGCTCTGAGGGCCTCAATCCTGTATTGCAAGCAGATTTATAATAATGTGGCGCTGCTATTTTATACCGGCGGCCAGCGGTTGGGCACGCGTCCCCATCCTGAAACCTATGGAGGGGTGTGTGTGTGTGTGTGTGTGTGTGTGTGGAATTGGGAAGTCATTCTCTTTTCTGCGTTCAGTGTAGTCATGCATTGTGCTCGGTCAGCGGATTGGATTTGATGGAGCTGCTGGGGCTCTGCCAGCGCGCGTGCGCTGCCGCCATTCGGGTGAGCGGCTGGTGCACAATAGAGGAAGGTCAGTTATATTCGTATAGGTCAGCATTGTCTATCGTATAGGGCACAAAGGCCGGGCTGTATGCGAAGAATACAGGGATTTGTCTTACTGTGTACAGTGAACAGTCTGAACTGCACCGCAGCTTCAAACAACATCTGGGTGCATCATCTCTGCGAGACACCTGGACACTGTCTTGAGATTAGAACTGGACAATGTTTTGAGATTAGAACTGGACAATGTCTTGAGATTAGAACTGGACACTGTCTTGAGGTTAGAACTGGACAATCTCTTGAGGTTAGAACTGGACACTGTCTTGAGGTTAGAACTGGACAATCTCTTGAGGTTAGAACGGGACACTGTCTTGGGGTTACAACTGGACAATCTCTTGAGGTTAGAACTGGACACTGTCTTGAGGTTAGAACTGGACACTGTCTTGAGATTAGAACTGGACAATGTCTTGAGATTAGAACTTGACACTGTCTTGAGGTTAGAACTGGACAATGTCTTGAGATTAGAACTGGACACTGTCTTGAGATTAGAACTGGACAATCTCTTGAGGTTAGAACTGGACACTGTCTTGAGGTTAGAACTGGACACTGTCTTGAGGTTAGAACTGGACAATCTCTTGAGGTTAGAAGTGGACACTGTCTTGAGGTTAGAACTGGACAATCTCTTGAGGTTAGAACTGGGCACTGTCTTGAGGTTAGAACTGGACAATCTCTTGAGGATAGAACTGGACACTGTCTTGAGGTTAAAACTGGACAATCTCTTGAGGTTAGAACTGGACACTGTCTTGAGGTTAGAACTGGACACTGTCTTGAGGTTAGAACTGGACACTGTCTTGAGGTTAGAACTGGACAATGTCTTGAGATTAGAACTGGACACTGTCTTGAGATTAGAACTGGACAATCTCTTGAGGTTAGAACTGGACACTGTCTTGAGGTTAGAACTGGACAATCTCTTGAGGTTAGAACTGGACACTGTCTTGGGGTTAGAACTGGACAATCTCTTGAGGTTAGAACTGGACACTGTCTTGAGGTTAGAACTGGACACTGTCTTGAGGTTACAACTGGACAATCTCTTGAAGTTAGAACTGGACACTGTCTTGAAGTTAGAACTGGACAATCTCTTGAGGTTAGAAGTGGACACTGTCTTGAGGTTAGAACTGGACAATCTCTTGAGGTTAGAACTGGACACTGTCTTGAGGTTAGAACTGGACGATCTCTTGAGGTTAGAACTGGACACTGTCTTGGGGTTAGAACTGGACAATCTCTTGAGGTTAGAACTGGACACTGTCTTGAGGTTAGAACTGGACACTGTCTTGAGGTTAGAACTGGACAATCTCTTGAGGTTAGAACTGGACACTGTCTTGAGGTTACAACTGGACAATCTCTTGAAGTTAGAACTGGACACTGTCTTGAGGTTAGAACTGGACAATCTCTTGAGGTTAGAACTGGACAATGTCTTGAGATTAGAACTGGACAATGTCTTGAGATTAGAACTGGACACTGTCTTGAGATTAGAACTGGACAATCTCTTGAGGTTAGAACTGGACACTGTCTTGAGGTTAGAACTGGACACTGTCTTGGGGTTACAACTGGACAATCTCTTGAGGTTAGAACTGGACACTGTCTTGAGGTTACAACTGGACAATCTCTTGAAGTTAGAACTGGACACTGTCTTGAGGTTAGAACTGGACAATCTCTTGAGGTTAGAACTGGACAATGTCTTGAGATTAGAACTGGACAATGTCTTGAGATTAGAACTGGACACTGTCTTGAGATTAGAACTGGACAATCTCTTGAGGTTAGAACTGGACACTGTCTTGAGGTTAGAACTGGACACTGTCTTGGGGTTACAACTGGACAATCTCTTGAGGTTAGAACTGGACACTGTCTTGAGGTTAGAACTGGACACTGTCTTACGTTCAGCAGTGCTGATTTATTAAACTACTGTGTAACTGGAAGTGTATTTATTAAATATTTATATGCTTATCAAACCTGTCCACACAAGGCTGCCATGGCAACAGGTGTGGCATTATGGCAGCCATGCATTGCACTTACCTCATGTGACCCATAATCTCTGACCTGGGTGGGTGGGTGGAAGAGGTAGGGGGGAAGAGGGAGAGGAGAGAAAGGTAGTGGGCCAGAAAGAGAGAGAGTGAGAGAGCTGCAGTGTGTGTGTGTGTGTGTGTGTGTGTGTGTGTGTGTGTGTGTGTGTGTGTGTGTGTGTTTGTGTTTGTGTGAGTGTGTGTGAGACAGAGATAGAGAGAGAGAGAGAGAGAGATAGAGGCAAGGAGAGAGATGCCTGAGAGACAGGGGGCAAAATCCCTCCCCATACTCCATCCTCCTGAGCCCACTCTACCCCGTCAGCCCCAGTAATACTCACATATTTACACAAAGTTATTAGTTTCAATATTTAAATAATTATGATTAAAATTCTACTTTTCATTATATAATCCATCATGTTGTTATTGTTGTTATTATTAATTACTGCACATTCATAACACTCATCATTGTTGGGGGGGTTACTGTGTGTATGTGGGGGAGAGAAAGAGACAGAGAGGGGGTGTTTCTGAGCATGTGAGTGTGGGTGAGAGAGAGAGGAAGAGAGTGAGAGAGGGTGGGGGTGTTAATGTGTGTATGTGGGTGAGAGAGAGAAGGTGGAGAAATATTGTTTCTCTGTAAACACTGTGCAGTAACAATAAGCTCTCTGCTGAACTGAGGGATCTATACTAATAATAATACTAATAATACTAATAATAATAATAATAATAATAATAATGTAAACTTGTCAAGGTCGAGGTATAAATGTAATGATCTGTTCATAACATAGTTTTGATGATCTTTAATGTTAATATTGATGTGCAGATGTACTGATGATGACTCTTTAGATGAGGTTGCTATAGCAGCAGCTAAACGATGTTGCTGATTATAAATATGAGAAGAAATTTGCAGTAATTAATGATCTCCAGTCAGTTTTAACTGATTTAGTCTGAACTCACGTTCTCCTCACAGTTTCTGTCTTTCTCTCTCTTTCTTTCTTTCTTTCTTTCTTTCTTTCTTTCTTTCTTTCTGTCTCTCTCTCTCATTCTCTCTCTCTGTCTCTTTCTCTCTCTCTCTCTCTCTCTCTCTCTCTTTCTTTCTTTCTGTTTCTCTCTCTCATTCTCTCTCTCTTTCTGTCTCTTTCTCTCTCTCTCTCTCTCTCGTCTCTCTCTCTCTCTCTCTTTCTGTCGTCTTTCTCTCTCTCTCTTTCTTGTTTTTTTCTTTCTTTCTCTCTCTCATTCTCTCTCTCTCTCTTTCTGTCTCTTTCTCTCTCTCTTTCTCTTTCTTTCCTTTTTTTCTTTCTTTCTCTCTCTCATTCTCTCTCTCATTCTCTCTCTCTCTCTTTCTGTCTGTCTCACTCTCTCATTCTCTCTCTCTCTTTCTGTCTCTCTCTTTCTTTCTCTCTCTCTCTCTCTCTTTCTGTCTGTCTCTCTCTCATTCTCTCTCTCTCTTTCTGTCTCTCTCTCTTTCTCTTTCGTCTCTCTCTCATTCTCTCTCTCTCTTTCTGTCTCTCTCATTCTCTCTCTTTCTTGTTCTTTCTCTTTCTCTCTCTCATTCTCTCTATCTCTTTCTCTTTCTGTCTCTCTCATTCTCTCTCTTTCTTGTTCTTTCTCTTTCTCTCTCTCATTCTCTCTTTCTCTTTCTTGCTTTCTGTCTCTCTCATTCTCTGTCTTTCTCTATAACCCCTTTCTTCTCACTCCTTCTCCCCTCTCTCCTTATCTCTTCCTTTCCCCCTCCTTCTTTTTCCCCTCATTCTCTCCATCTCTCTTTCTTACTCTTGCTTTCCCCTGCTCTCCCTCCCCTCTCTCTTTCTCTGTTTCCTCTCTTTTCCACTCACTCTCCAACCCCTTATCTTCCATTCTCTCTCTCTTTCTCCCTGTCCTTCCTTTTCATTCTATCCCCTCATCTTTTTATCTTTCTCTCCTTGTCTCTCTCCCTCTCCCTCACTCTATTTTTCTCCAACCCCTTCTCTCTCTCTCTCTCTCTCTCTCTATATATATATATATATATATAACCCCTTATCTCTCTTTCTCCCTCTCCTTCTTTCTCATCCTCTCTCCCCATCTCTTTATCTCTCTCTCTCTCTCCATCTTTCTACCTTTCTTTCCCTTTCTCACTTCCACTCTCTCTCCAACCCCTTCTCTCTCCATTTCTCCCTTTCCTTCTTTCTCATTCTATCTCCCCTCCCTTTATCTTTCCCTTTGTCTATCTCCCCTCCCTCACTACATCTCTAAAAACCCCTTATCTCTCTCTTTCTCCCTCTCCTTCTTTCTCATTCTATCTGTTTCTCTCCCTCCTTCTCTTACTCAATCTCTCTCTCTCTCTCTCTCTCTCTCTCTCTCTCTCTCTCTCTCTCTCTCTCTCTCTCTCTGTTTGATGATGGGGTGATTTCTATTCTGTATGTGGGGTGGTGAGCTCAGCGGGTTTGTTTCTGTGGGTTTAATCCCCCCACGGTGGGCGCCAGCCTATAAAAGAGCGGCGTCCTGGCTCCCGGCACACACGCTGACTTTGCTGAGTGAGAGAGACAGCGGCTACTCACTTACACGCAGGTAAGAAGACAGAGCAAAACAGGTGGACCCTAAAGCCCGAACCCAAAAACAGTTTTACCAAAGAACAGAGACGATACAGTGTAGCTGGTCGTGCAGGCAGAGAGTCGTCTACTTTACAGTGCAGGCTCTCTGTAGCGAGATGAGGACGACAGCGAGACGTCCACGAGGCCTCAGCATCTGCTGTAGGAGGACAAGTGTGCAGCGCTGCAAGGTATCACACGAGAGGCTGATTTTTTTATTCAGACCTCTCGGTTAGAAAACAGTGGAAAAGAGAACGCGTCTGCCACCTCTCAGAAAGAGGGGCGGATGGAGAGATAGATAGAGAGAGAGAGAGAGAGAGAGAGAGAGAGAGAGAGAGAGAGGACAATGTAGTCAGCTCTTTAATGCCCAACACACTAGTGGGTGTAAAGGGCAATAAGCAAGTCAGCACTCAGAGCAACAAAGGGCAGAAGAGGGCAGTGTCCACTGAGAGCAGAGCTCGTGAGTATCTACAGTATTGATTCACAACCCAGGAGTAACCTAATTAATGACTCATAAAAAATATTGATTTGTTTTTAATATAGAATACGGAATTTCTGAGTTTTTCAGAGTGAGAGTGGATCGTCTTCACCTCATCTTCTCTGGGGAACGTTGAAGGTTCAGCTACAACTAAGCTTTTTATTATCACTCCAGTGTGCAGCAGTCTGATACAGTTAACAGTATTCACTGAAATATCTTTAACATGTTGCTGTCCAAAGAAAAACCCTGAGAGTTAAAGATCACTGTTCTTTTTATTTAGTGTTGTAAATGCTTAATAATGATCTTAATGTGTTTATTACTTATTAAATAGCCATTATAAACTCAATTTAAGTCGTTAGTAAACCTGTTATTAAGGCAGTCTTTACATAAATACTCCAAAAAGGCAACTTTACAGGAGAGACCAAAAACACTCTTCACTTTCAATGTAAGTCAATGGAACCAGAAGTTTTTCCAAGCTGTTTTGGAGCATTTCTATTTCTCCATTCATCATGAAATTATAAGGCAATGTACATGGCAGCTGTTGGTCCAAGTGCAGTAAAAAAATAAAAATGGACCGTGTTTTTTTTATCTCTGGACCGCCATGATATTTACTATTATATCCCATTTAAATCTCCACTTTACACTCCGATCCCACATTTTCACGTATGAGCCAGAAAACTGAATGTGCTGCCCATCTAAAGCTATTTGGGAGCATCTTAACAATCAAATTACCCATAATTCCAATAGGAGCAATCATACAAATAATGATTTCTATTCTTTTGGCTCCATTTGTCTTGAAAGAGGGCGACTTCTCTTCTACACTGTAATTGTTGGGCTTACTACTCTTTCTTTATCTCCTCTTTCATCTCAGTCATCATGTCCTCCGGTGGCGAGAAGGCCAAGCCTGCCTCCCAGCCTGACGGCAAGGCCGCTCAGAGCACCAAGTCCGACTTCGGCATGGGCTCCTACAAGGTAACTCATGCACTTACAGTGGCTTTCTGCTCCGTATGGATACGACAGGCCAAAAAGAAAACAGTTCCATGTATGTAC
The DNA here is from genome assembly GCA_021613375.1 of Megaleporinus macrocephalus. Classification (NCBI taxonomy): domain Eukaryota; kingdom Metazoa; phylum Chordata; class Actinopteri; order Characiformes; family Anostomidae; genus Megaleporinus; species Megaleporinus macrocephalus. Next base: position 5,937,647 of record CM038706.1, on the reverse strand, counting down.
ATCCAGGCAAGAAGCCAAGTGTTGGAGTCTGCACTGAAAGAAGTTTCCAGTTGCCATAGATATGTGTGGGTGTTGCCTATAAAGAAATTGATTGCATAATGTTACACGGACCTTCTTCTTTCTCAGCGTGTCTTCCTAGCATTCCTGATTCTTCCTGATGTTCTATCATTTAGCAGGTCACTTTGTTTATTTCACTCTTTCACCCTCAGCTCCTTCATGGTCCTCTCTACTGCCTTTCTCCTTCTCTCTGTGTTGTAAATGTATTTTATAGTGTTTTTACTGGTGAAGATACACGTATTGCTAGGATACAGGATTTTAAACAATCAGCACAAGGGCCTTAGACTTTTCCACTGTATATATATTATATATTGTGTAAAGGTCGTGTAGTGTTAAAACCAGAAACTTGCCTCCTTTTAATTTCCACATAGTAATATGGGAAAATATTGAAATATTGAATATGGGGATATTATGTTTGGTGATACTGTATCGGTCCTCAAAAACACAGTATTAATACTCCTAATACTCCTAGATTCCTAATTGTAATTGTAATCCATTTTCAGCTCCTCTCCAACATTAACAAGCAGCACAAGGGCGCAATGCTATTATAATCATTGACAAGCCTGTTCATACAGTGGTGTGTTTTAATAGTAGGATTTGAAAAATCACAGTATATCATTTTACTTGTGTAGTATATCACAATATATTGAATTGTGACCGCTGTATCACGATACATATTGTATCGCCAGGTTCTTAACAATACACAGCCCCACTCAGAAACGCAACACTCAGTTGCTCTGGGTCTGAAAGGATGTGCAGAAGAAGCTCCTCATTGAAAAAAAAGATAATTTGACGTGAAATACCAAAACTAGACAGTTTTTTTAGACAGAGGTTCTCTTATTTTGCACTTTTCTGATTTCACTCTCTCACCTCCAGCTCTTTCATAGTCCTCTCTGCTCTCCTTCTTCTCTCTGTCTACAACACAGAAATGTGTTGTATGGTGTTGTTACAGGTGAAAATACAGCATTTAAGGCTTTTGAACAATCAGCACAGGTGCCTTAGACCTTTGCCCATATATATATATATATATATATATATATATATATATATATATATATATTTATATATATATATATATATATATATAGTATATATATATGGGCAGCCCCAGTTCTGGGCTGCTTTGCTTTGGAGGACAGTAAAGCATAATGCAGCATAATACATGGACATGTTAATAGTTAGAGAATAGTTAAAGAAATATCTTCAGGGCTTGATTTGTGCATGAATGATAACAGCAGGTCTAATGATACTGGCTTAAGTGAATATTTGAGGTAAAGAAATAAAAATGTTTCATGTGCTTTCAAACTTAAAATCTGATGACTGAAGAGCATTCTTTGCTTAAGTAAATTAAAAAAGATGATCTACTTGTGATTAATTTCAATAACCCCTCTTAATTCATTGAGCATTACACTGATAGAACAGCTGTGTTTGGTGAAAAGCTTTAGTACAACTTTAAATCAAAGCTGACAAAAGTATCCAGACACAGGCTGAGACTATAATACTCAGAGGTGGAAACAGGAGTAAGTGAGAATACTGATATGGTTAGGAAATTAATATATAATCCAATCAGAAATAAGCAAGGGCATATCTTCACACTGCACAGCAAAATGCTTTTTTGTGATTGGTTCAGAGATTATAGCCATTGCTTGCATTGCAACTGGGTGGGTAAAGACTGGCCCTGGCTCTGGGTCTGAAAGGATGTGTAGCTGTCAAAAAAATATAAAAATATACAAAAAAAGCAGATAAATGAACCTGAAACACCAAAACTAGACTGCTGGAGTCTCTTGTTGAGAATGTTCTCTCATTTTGCAGTTCATTGCTTTGCTGCCCCCCCCCCACCTCTCTCCTTGTCCTCTCTGCTCTCTTTCCCTCTGCCTCATGAATGTGTTTGACTCTTCTCTCCTTCTCTCTCTCTCTCTCTCACACACAGATGTGTGTGTACGACCAGGAGAACTTCCAGGGACGTATGATCGAGATCACCAACGAGTGTATGAACGTGTGTGAGATGGGAATGGACAAAGTGCGCTCGCTGCGCGTGGACTGCGGCCCGTGAGTAATAAAACACACACGCTGGTTTCTAATGTGGCAGTAACAGTTACAGCCAGAACCTCGAGTCATACTCCTCACCCTTTCTCTTTCTCACCCTTTCTCCCTCCTGCTCTCTCTCTCTCTCTCTCTCTCTCTCTCTCTCTCTCGCTGTAGCTTTGTTGGTTTTGAGCAGATGAATTTCTGTGGTGAGATGTATATCCTGGAGAAAGGCGAGTACCCTCGCTGGGACTGCTGGAGCAACTGCCAGAGGAACGACTACCTGCTGTCCTTCAGGCCTGTCCGCATGGTATAACCTCTGTCTGTCTCTCAGCCTGTTGCCCCGCTGTTTGAGTTAATAGGCTATTATGCGTTGGTGTCCTCAGTGGCAGGATCAGTAATGGACTGTGTCATAACGTTGCACGTTTCTCTCTGATTCACAGCTGTAAACTGGACCATTCAGTGTCGCCAGTTTCTTAATGTTTTAGTTTGTTTCTGGTTGTTCTCTCACATTGTCACTGACTCATAGAGTCATAGCGAACCATGTCCCCTAAAACCTGCAAACTCATTTAAACAGAGCAGTGCAGAGTAATACCGTAGACCAGCACACATATAATGTATATATATATATATATATATATATATATATATATATATATATATATATATATATATACATATATATATATATATATATACACACACAATTTTCATTATATCAGCTCCACTGACCATATAGGAGCTACACTTACAGACTGTAGTTCATCTGATTCTCTGTATACTTTATTACACTGTTCTTTAATAATCAGGACCCCCACAGGACCACCACAGCACTGCAGTGACACTGTGTTAGTGTGTGTGGTGCATGTGTGAGTGGATCAGACACAGCAGTGCTGCTGCTGGAGTGTTTAAACACTGTGTCCACTCACTGTCCACTCTATTAGGCACTCCTACTACTTGCTGGTCCACCTTGTAGATGTAAAGTCAGAGACAGTAGCTCATCTGCTGCTGCACAGTTTGTGTTCTCTAGTCCTTCATCAGTGGACACAGGACGCCGCCCACAGGACACTGCTGTCTGGATAGTTTTGGTTGGTGGACGATTCTCAGTCCAGCAGTGACACTGCGGTGTTTGTACACTCCAGCAGTGTTCTGTGTTTGATCCACTCACACCAGCACAACACACACTACTAACACACCACCACCATGTCAGAGCCGCCTCCCTAGTAGTACCTGCGCTGTGTTTCAAGTTTACTTGTCATTTGCACATCATGTCAGGACATAACATGCATTGAAATGTTTGGGGTGAGGCTCAGATACACTTTACAGCAGGGCAGTATTATATATGTAAACACAGTACCAGCATACAATAAATAGACAACATTAAAGTAAAAAATAAGCTAGAATATGTACATTTAGTTATAACTGAAATATAAAAAGGACTATACAAAACACAAAATATATAATTAAGATATACAGGAGGACATATGTAGAAACTTTTGCATAGGCAGGTTATCTAAGAAGATTAATCTATTTAAAGTGATTTAGTGAAATTGTCCACAGCAGCGATATCAGAATAAATAATATAATAATATAATATAATAAATATAGCAGTGATATCAGAATAAATAATATAATAATATAATATAATAAATATAGTAGTGATATCAGAATAAATAATATAATAGTGTAACATAAATATAATATAGCAGTGGCTGAGTGAACGGTATTGGGGTCTTTCAACCTCCCAGTTTGTTCAGAAGCCTGACAGCCTGTGTTTAAAAAATCGATTTTTCGATTCAAAACGATCTTTGAATCTATCTATCTATCTATCTATCTATCTATCTATCTATCTATCTATCTATCTATCTATCTATCTATCTATCTATCTATCTATCTATCTATCTATCTATCTATCTATCTATCTATCTATCTATCTATCTAAACCCGAGATCGATCTTTAAAATTAGCATTTCATCCCCCCCCAACCCAACGAGATCTGGCTGGGGGCGCACATCAGTTAAGCATGGCTGGAGCACAAGTGAAGGCGCCCAGACCTTGAAAGCAGATGTCTGGTTACAGTGTGGATTCAGAAACCATGACGATAGATATGTAAACATATAAACACTAATGTTTTTAGTAATGGTAGGTCGAGTGTTCCTTGTACGTTTCCCACATTAGTTCTCTGAAAATCTCTTTTCATATTCAAACAAAACATATTATTGTAACTGAAATATCCCGAAATGAATCCATATTGAATTGAATCGATTTGGAAATTGAATTGAATTGGGACCTTGTGAATCGGGATCGAATCGATCTGGGAAATGGTGATACCCAGCCCTAGTAGCCAGGTTGTTCTGATACAAGATAAAAGGGGATAAACAAAGTATACAGAGAAACAGATGGACTACAGTCTGTAATTGTGGCTTATATATGGAAAGTAGAGCTGATGAAATGGACTATATGTGTAGATATAAGGGGGTGGTTTGAATGTTATATATAGTCAGTGTGCAAAGAAAAATTTGTATCTTTAGTTTTTTTGCCATATATTTTTTTCTACATAATTTTATCTTACAGGTGTCCTTTACATTGTGTTAACATTTCATAATGATTGAATTGCAAATAATTCAATAATTAATTCAATTATTTTAATAATTAAATAAACTAAATAATTAAATTAATTATTTAAATAATTCAAATAATTGCAAATAATAATAATAAAATATATAATTGCAAAAAAAAAAAATATATATATATATATATGGGTTAACTTTGCTTGGTATGAAATCTCTTATGCCAACATTTGGGCAACCCTAGTTAATTTGATTTGTTGTATTTTTGAGGGAAAATCCCACAGAGGACACGTTTTAGTGCACAATTAGTTTACTGAATTTAACATACTGGAAAATACATAACAAAACATATAACATGGCTTCTGCAAAAGTTATGCATTGTGCACCAAAATGTGTCAAAATAAAATTTTCCTGTAGACAATGAATGAAGTTATTTTCACTTAGAAAAGCAACAGAACATGTCGCTTGCTGGGGACATTCAAGCAAATCGATACTGAGGCTAAATTGTGTTCCATTTGGAGCAAATAGGGAGGAGAGTCACACAGTAATCCCATCTGTCTGCCTCAGGACCCAGAGAAGCATAAGATCTGTCTGTACGAGGTTGGCGAGTACAAGGGCCGTAAGATGGAGATCATCGATGACGACGTGCCCAGCCTGTACGCCTACGGCTTCACTGACCGAGTTGGCAGCATCATGGTCAGCTGTGGCACGTAAGTCTTGCAATATGTGCTTACGTGCGTGTGCGCGTTTCCAAGTGCTTCCAAGTTGAAAATGAGGATTTCGCAAACTTTCTGGATTAATCATCAGGCTTTAAGCTCTATAAGTAGCTCTGGCCAACAGGTTCTAAATGTGGAGCGTGAGCTGTTCCACCAGCTAGACTTTACTATGGCATTACGCAACCAGCTCCATACAGACGTCCAAAGAGAACTTAACCTCAACCCCAGGTTTTCCGCTCTCCACGTTTCCTCCAGCTGTCCCAGGTGTTTTTTTATTTTTTAAACGTGCTGTGCGAGCCAGGAGTCATCCCTGAGCCCGCATGGTTGTACATCCAGTTACAGCCCACCTCAAAAGGGGTCAGTGGTCCCTGAAACAGGACTCATAAAATGCTTTATATTACACCTTCTATTCACTCTATTCCTCTCTCCCACACATTCTACCTTTGCACCCACCCACCCGAACGCCACCTGACACCCTGCTGCCGTCCTCGCTGCTCTGTCCCTCACTTCCTTTTCTCATTTCTCCATCTGCTCTCAGCTGGGTGGGCTACCAGTACCCTGGTTATCGCGGCAGCCAGTACCTGCTGGAGAAGGGCGACTACAGACACTTTAACGAGTACGGCGCCCGCTGCCCCCAGATGCAGTCGGTGAGGCGCATCCGCGACATGCAGTGGCACCAGGAGGGCTGCTACACCATGGCCAGCAAGTGAGGGCTCGGGAGGACGAGAAAGAGAGGGAGCTGGGGGGAGAGAAAGAGAGGGGGAGGAGCCGAGGGAGGGGGGGGAGGAGTGAGGGCCAAGAAGGAGAGGAGGAGCACGCCACCCGTGTGATCCGCCCCCCCCCCAGGGGGAAGGAGAGGGAGGGAACGAGGGAGAGGGAGGGCCGGGCGGCGTCAGGGCAGGCGCCTCAGTGGGAGGAGAGAACGTAAGGGTAGGGAACTGTGGCTGTTGAACGTGGATAGCTATGCATGTTAGGAACGTGGGCGCTCTCTCTTTTTCTCTCCTGTCTCTTTTCCTCTTTTTTATCCTCACCCGCCTCTCCTCTTCTCCCCTCCTGTTCTCTCTCCCCTCTTCCTCCTCTTCCTCATCCTCCAGTCACCGTTTTCGTTTTCTGAGGAAAGTAAATAAATTCATTAGCGAGAAATTGCAAACCATCTTGCCGCGTGTTCCCTGACTGGAGGAGGGGTCAAGGAAGACGACTGACAGGGATGGGTTTGGGCGGGGCAGCCTGGGGCGGGGGGGCAGGAGACTGTGTTAAAGCCCTGTATCCTTATGGAACTGTAATAAAAGAAACACCTGTGAAGTCTCGTCCTGTTCTCTGTTACTCACTATAACATATACATACAATATACACACCTCTGTGACGCTTATCTAGAACCGATCTCAGACACGAATACTGAGAAAGAGTGAGAGTAAACCAAGTCAGGGTGTAAAGCAATATCGTTACATATGTTTTGGGGTGCTTTATCACATGTAAAGATTAGCATTAGCAAACCTCTGCATAGGTCAGTGTGTTTTTTATACTATAAAGGTTTTCATAAAAATTACAATAAAAAAAATTGCAATATATAATCTTGATTACAGTATCGCAATGTTTCACAATATATCGAATTGTAACCCCTGTATCGTAATATTCATCGTATCACCAGGTTCTTGCCTATACTAACCACTACACTACCATACTAACCACTACAATACTATACTAACCACTACACTACCATACTAACCACTACAATACTATACTAACCACTACACTACCATACTAACCACTACAATACTATACTAACCACTACACCACCATACTAACCACTACACCACCGTACTAACCACTACACCACCATACTAACCACTACACCACCATACTAACCACTACACCACCGTACTAACCACTACACCGCCGTACTAACCACTACACTACCATACTAACCACTACACTACCATACTAACCACTACACCACCGTACTAACCACTACACCACCATACTAACCACTACACCACCATACTAACCACTACACCACCATACTAACCACTACACCACCGTACTAACCACTACACTACCGTACTAACCACTACACTACCATACTAACCACTACACCACCATACTAACCACTACACCACCGTACTGACCACTACACCACCGTACTAACCACTACACCACCGTACTAACCACTACACCACCATACTGACCACTACACCACCATACTGACCACTACACCACCGTACTAACCACTACACCACCATACTAACCACTACACCACCATACTAACCACTACACCACCGTACTAACCACTACACCACCGTACTAACCACTACACTACCGTACTAACCACTTCACCACCATACTAACCACTACACCACCGTACTAACCACTACACCACCATACTGACCACTACACCACCGTACTGACCACTACACCACCATACTAACCACTACACCACCATACTGACCACTACACCACCGTACTAATCACTACACCACCGTACTAACCACTACACCACCGTACTAACCACTACACCACCATACTAACCACTACACCACCATACTAACCACTACACCACCGTACTAACCACTACACTACCATACTAACCACTTCACCACCATACTAACCACTACACCACCGTACTAACCACTACACCACCATACTAACCACTACACCACCTTACTAACCACTACACCACCTTACTAACCACTACACCACCTTACTAACCACTACACCACCGTACTAACCACTAGACCACCGTACTAATCACTACACCACCGTACTAACCACTACACCACCATACTGACCACTACACCACCGTACTAACCACTACACCACCATACTAACCACTACACCACCATACTGACCACTACACCACCGTACTAATCACTACACCACCGTACTAACCACTACACCACCGTACTAACCACTACACCACCATACTAACCACTACACCACCATACTAACCACTACACCACCGTACTAACCACTACACTACCATACTAACCACTTCACCACCATACTAACCACTACACCACCGTACTAACCACTACACCACCGTACTGACCACTACACCACCGTACTAACCACTACACCACCATACTAACCACTACACCACCATACTGACCACTACACCACCATACTAACCACTACACCACCGTACTAATCACTACACCACCGTACTAATCACTACACCACCGTACTAACCACTACACCACCATACTAACCACTACACCACTATACTAAGCACTACACCACCGTACTAACCACTACACCACCATACTAACCACTACACCACCATACTAACCACTACACTACCGTACTAACCACTTCACCACCATACTAACCACTACACCACCGTACTAACCACTATACCACCGTACTAACCACTACACCACCATACTAACCACTACACCACCGTACTGACCACTACACCACCGTACTAACCACTACACCACCGTACTAACCACTACACCACCATACTGACCACTACACCACCATACTAACCACTACACCACCGTACTAATCACTACACCACCGTACTAACCACTACACCACCATACTAACCACTACACCACTATACTAAGCACTACACCACCGTACTAACCACTACACCACCGTACTGACCACTACACCACCGTACTAACCACTACACCACCATACTAACCACTACACCACCATACTGACCACTACACCACCATACTGACCACTACACCACCGTACTAATCACTACACCACCGTACTAACCACTACACCACCATACTAACCACTACACCACTATACTAAGCACTACACCACCGTACTAACCACTACACCACCGTACTAACCACTACACCACCGTACTAACCACTACACCACCATACTAACCACTACACCACAGTGCCACCTATAATATAATATAATATAATATAATATAATATAATATAATATAATATAATATAATATAATATAATATAATATTCTCAGGCAATTTGTACAGTTATGCAAGTTTTGTTTTGTTCCATCATGAAATGGCACAACTGCAGAGCTTCTGCAAGAATGTGATTTTTTTTTTAAAGAAAAACAAAACAACATGGTAAGTACCAGGTACTATCAGATATGTACCAATTACTATGTCATAAGTATTAAATACCATCAAGTATTCATCAGATACTATGTGGTTTATACCAAGCAGTATCTGGTACTCACTGCTAGTATCTAGTATGTACCTCAGTGCTCATCAGTTTCTTTCCTAAAAAATCATTTAGAGGCTCCAAACACAACTACACAACATATACACAAATCAAATTATTTACTATTAAAACACACAACCGGTTTTCTTAGCATGCCAGTGAAGAATCTCTGTTAGTTTCCTAAAGCAGGGGTTCCTAACCCCAGTGCTGGTGACCCCACGCTATGCACATTCTTGTGCTTTGTCTCGTCCAGCAAACCTGATTCAGCACATAATTAACATGCTCCTCGTGTCCGGCTGCTTAGTTGTGTCTGCACAGAAAAATGTGTAGAACAAGGTGCCGCCAATACAGGGATTGTTAACCTCATTAAACAGCCTTGCAAAGCCTTTTTATTTGAGTCACTTGGGGGCAGTACGTTTTTATTTACTCAGTAAAACATGTTATTCTTGATCTATTCTAACAGTATTAATAGAGTAAGTTGTGCTTTTACATACGTCAGTGTGTTTATGTAACTCTTTCCAAGCTTCTCCTAAACAACCCAGTATTATTATCAGTTCTCATCTAATACCTGCTTTGACTGCTCAGTACTTCATTAAGCTAAATCAAGATTGCTGCTGAAGGAACTGAACACATTCATACAATGTCTGGGGCGTCCAGGAGAAATCTGGAACCTAACTTTGTTCTTCAAACTGGAGCTCAAGATCTGATCTACTTCTCTCACAATAAGATATTCATGTTACTTTGTATTGTATGTATAATAATCAGATCTGCTCTTTTTACTGGTGAACATACACTTATTGATCAGATAAAGGTTTTCAAGCACTCAGCTTATCTGCCTTATAACTTTGGGACCCAGTTGGATTATACCTCTTGGTTAGGTTTGTTTGTGGGCCTCAGTTAGGCTACCACTGGGAGCCCAGCTGGGTTATAGTTATCGGAGCCAGTTAGGCTACATGTGTGGAACCCAGGTGGGCTACTATTGTGAGGCCCTGTTAGGCAGGGTTACAGTTATTTCTGTTTTGGCTATGGGGCCAATGGATGTGGGCCCCACATTCACAAACACATACAGAGCCAATGGACAAATTTTTGTGGGCCCCAACTGGGTTGCCCATCTTTAACCCATGTGGGCTTCATTTGAACATGATGGCTGAGTTTAATATAAATTCTTTAAAGGCTTAGCGCCACTTTTTAACACAGCTAGTGATTTCACATTGTTTTAGATACTGAAAAAAAATATATAAATGTGACTTAAAATGAAATTCGCTGCTTAATTTGCTTTAAAATAGACCATTTTAATTAAACTGACGTAAAAACTCTAGCTCACTACTGAAACTCCTGTGACGTCACTGTTGGAAAGCGTCGCGGTACAACAGCATTACGACTGACTGGGACTGAGAATGTTCCAGAACTGCTTCTTCAGATTCTGATGATGTTTCTGAATTTGAATGTGAAAGAGCTGTTATGTAGAAATAGACCACCATATCACTTAGTCCTGATACTTTTAGACCACCATATCACTTAGTCCTGAGACTTTTAGTCCAACCACACCCACAACAGCAGCTCATCCTGAGTGTAAACAGTATCTAGCCAAATAACCAACATTACTCACAACAGCCTAGCAACCAGCTAAACTCAGATATAGAGGTACAGTTATTGTAGTAAATATGATTAAAGTGGAACTCGCTCTCATACGACCCTATACATCTTCATAACTCAACTACGTTAGCTTAGCATAACTTCAGACACAGAACTTAGCAAGTGAAGCTAACGTTAGCTAACATCAGCTAAAGCAGGCTCAGTAACTGAGCTTACCTGGTTTACCTCCACATACACGGAGGCTCTTGAACTCCTCTCGCTGGTTTGCTTACACACCCATATTGTTAAACAGCTCCAGACTTAAGATCCAGTCGTCGTGTAAGCCTACGTCCCATAGCTGTGATAATCTTCAGACGTGAGATGATCTACAGATACAATAAGTGGTTTAGTCCACTTTCTGGATATTTGGGGCGTATGTCATTGTGCTGTACCATAAGTGCATCTTCTAGCGTTGTTGTCCACTATCTATGCCTGACGCATAACAATTACAGCAGTTTCCTAACAGTGGGCAGAGCTAAACAGTCTTTTAATATACAAAATAAAATGTTTTCTGACTTTTAATAAGTTAGGATCTCAAACTCCGCTGTAGTTATGTGTTTGATATTTTCAAATTAGCTGGTGCTTAGCCTTTAAAGAAAATTTCCTCAATGAAAGGCAGGATTTCCCTGATTTTTGGGGGTAAAACATTAAGCAGAAAAGCAAAAATGACATTACTTTAATTGCATGTTGTTCATTTTAACCAGAGTGCTATTAATTCTGGATTCAGAATGACAATTAAATGCATTTGTAACCACATTATTGTTTAGCACTGGTGTCAATAGACGTAGTGAGTCACTGTCCCTAGTTTGTAATACTTTTGTGAATTCGTGCCCATGCGTGACTGTTGAGTACTACTGATGTGACGTCACTCCATAAGTGATTCACTGCTTATAGGCTACAGTTATAGAGGACTCAGTCTAAATATTATCCCAACCAAGTGACATTTCAGAGCAGTATTAATAGACATTCTAACAATTCTGCTTCAAACCATTTAGCGCGATATCCAAACCATAGAAACGTCACTAATGAATACATGACGAATTCCCAGCCGTCGCACACCCACAGACACACAATCACACAAGCATGCGGACTCTGATTGTGTGCATGGTTATAATAATAATAATTATTATTGTTAATATGCGTTAGCCTCAAGTACTTCTTTGCGAAAGTCTTTCTTTATCAATGAAGAATCAAGGCAAGTATACCATGACTCTCTGTCAACCCCTCCTACACAAAGTCACTGTTTTCTTTCTCTCTCTTTCTCTCTCTCTCTCTCTCTCTCTCTCTCTTTCTCTCTCTCTCTCACACACACACACACACATAGACCCACACTCAGTCCAGTCTAAATGTAGACACAGGTTTGACGTCACACTCCCTTTGGCTTATAGATGATAAAAGCTACTGCGCTTCAGGCACGCTCTCCTCCCGCTGGGCACCTGGGGGAAATATAGTGGTCAGGAATGGGATTGCGGGCTGAGTGTGTGCGTTCGCTCGTCCGCACGTCCATTTCATTCTCTGGATCTGAGCATTAACAAGAAGGTAATGCTTCTGATTTTGGAGGAATGGAGAGAAAGAGCAACCATTATCTCTCAGCTCTGGAGAAATCAATATGAGACAATTACAGCATGTTATTAAATCTATACGTGGGGGAGGAGTGAATTCACTGCATTCACAAAACTGTTTTGCCAGCGCATATCACTCAGTCTGTACAAGGAAATATCATAAATAACATCTCTTCTGCTGGACGTAGCAAGGCCTGAACGATACACGCATTGGGCAATAATATCAGCCGATACTGACCTAATAAATATAAACATTTTTGGAAATGGTCACAATTACTTAATTACTTAATATGTAACTTGAAAAAAGCTTAGACATCCTAGTAAATCAGTATTTGCATTTAGTAGCACGCAAATACTTTTTGTAGTCAATGAATTTAGTGCCTTCCTGTTGTATTGTTTGTATTATTGCAAAGCATTATATCACTGTCCAAAGAAAAAACAATGATTTTGATTTTTACATTTGAACATGAAAGCTGTTTCATTACATGCTGTGAAAATCTCATGATGAACCAACAGAAATGCCCCAAAATCACCTTAAAGAAATCATTTTTACTTTAACTTACATTGAAAGTGAGGAAGGTTTTTGTTCTTTCCTGTAAAATTACTGTTTTGGAGATGCTTGTTTTCATTTTGCTACAGTGTCATGATATAGGGGTTACGATTCAATACAGAGCGATATATTGCGATACTTTAAGCAACGTGATATGTCGCAATTTTTTATGTAGTTTGATAAAAATTCAAGTAAAGACTGCTTTTTGCTCCTGTAACGTTGCTGTTTTGGAGGTATTTGTTTTTCTTGGGACGATATTTAGCCACAGATTTTAAAGTTAGGGCACCATAAAGAACTGAAGTTTCTTTAAGTAGCTCATGGTAAATTTTGAGTTACGTTTTGGATCATTGTTGTTGTAGAATACAGCCTCTTTTCACGTTTGCTTCCAGAATTTACTGATATTTAGTCCATTCTTCCATCTACCTGTGCCAAATAAACACAAAGCAAAACATATCCAACTCAATGCTTAAGAGTTAACAAGATTGCCTTTTCATCAAACAATGCTCCTTTTTCTCTAAGTATGCTGTTGGTGATTGTGAGAAAAGACTTTTGTTTTTACTTCATCAGTTTACAGCAACTCCAAAAACCTCTGGCTTGCAAAATGCACAAGTCTGAAGCTGACTGTTTAAAAGTGTTTATCTGATAAATAAGTGTGTGTTCACCAGTAAGAACAGCAGATCTGATTAGAACAGATATAAATAATCATATATACAATACAAAGTAACATGAATATCTTATTGTGAAAGAAGTAGAGGGGAAGATAGGAGCAAATCCACCTTAACTAGCACCACAATCCCAATTTTATCCACATTTTGTTTGGTATAACAGGCAATATAGCTTGTTTCATACTAGGACCATATCATAGCGCGCATATGGGCATGTAAAACTACTACTGAGCAAAAGTCTGAGGCACTTGAGCTGATTGTTTATCTGATCAATAAGTGTATTTTCACCAGTAAGAGCACTAGTTATCATTAGAACAGATGTAAATAATCATAAATACAATATAAAGTAACATGAATATCTTATTGTGAGAGAAGTAGATCAGATCTTGAGCTCCAGTTTGAAGAACAAAGTTAGGTTTCAGATTTCTCCTGGACGCCCCAGACATTGTATGAATGTGTTCAGTTCCTTCAGCAGCAATCTTGATTTATCTTAATGAAGTACTGAGCAGTCAAAGCAGGTATTAGATGAGAACTGTAAATAATACTGGGCTGTTTATACAAGGAGAAGCTTGGAAAGAGTTAAATAAACACACTGACGAATGGAAAAGCATTACTTACTCTATTAATACTGTAATATTTAAATAATAAAGTGTTTACTGAACAAATAAAAGCTTCCTGTCTGGAAAAATAGCTTTTTAATATAATAATGTCCCCCAAGAGACCCAGCGAAACCTACTGCACAGTACTGTATATTAGATGTTGACTTTTCCAAAGGAGGTTCCAGGTAAAGTTTCCTCCTGATCCAGACTCTTCTATGTTTATGCAAGTCCGCACAGTAAAATGCTGCACCACCAAATCTTTCTTTGCTGTCATATGGAGGTTTGGCTTTGCATTACTGGTTAACAGGCTGACTAACAGCTCACATGCATTTTAAAATATATCTTAAATTTTGGGGTGAACTATTAAATCTTTTCTCTTAAACAGTTTAACACGTGAGTGGAAATTTCCAGGCCTCTGTCCGTGTGTCTTGCTAGAGCCAGCAGGTGCTGTATCTCTGTGGCCTTGTAAGGACCCAGTCTGAGCTTGGAAATCTCACTAAAGCAGCATAAAAGAGCTTAAAAGTACAGTTTGAACAGTCAGTGAAACAAAGGAACCCTGTCGCAGCTTAAAACCAGGACAATCTCAAGGCCAGCTGAGAAGATTTTTTAATTAATAATGGTTATTTGGATCTAATGGTGTCTGAGATGTTAAAAAAAAGGTACATGCGTCCTTATCTGAGGAGGTATGATTGTTCTGCCACCTGAGAAACACTATAAAAACTTTACAAACCTCCCCAGGGCAAGTTATAAAGAGCTTTTTAAGAGTTTTGAGATGACCTAGTCTAGCACTGATACTCAAGCAAGCAGTTCTCTCAAGAGTTTTCTTCTGGATACTGTTTTGATCTCCACAGTTTCTTTTAACTGATATCTCCTAATGACAGTGGACACTGTAAGCTGGAAGCCCTTAAAATCTTTTTTATAGCCGTCCCCTGTTTTTAGGCATCAATTAGCTTAATTTTCACACTTGTTCTGGACTAGACATGCAGGGTCAGGAAGGAGAGAAGGCCAAGAAACAGATAAAGAAGAGCTCTGAGGAGCAAATATTCAAAAAGGTCTTAAAACAGGCACATCAGTTAGCTTCATTTTCACATCCTCAGCCAGCGTCTTAGAGAAATCCATGCTTGTTGAATATCAGTACAAGGTTGGAAGGATCAGAGAACTTACTACGCGTTAGAATCATCATCAGCTGACAAACCCTAACCCTGGGAAAGCCTAACCTGTCCTAATGAGTTATTTAAGGCCCAACGAGTGCATTAAGTCATAAGAATAACCAACTAATTAACAACTCATCTAAGAGTTAACAACTTTTATACAGGCCACAAATATTAATTCTGTTTTTAAGTTCATCTATATATTAAAGATAACGTGCGATATGTTAGTACACATCCCTGGATCCGTTAACAGAACTTAAACAAAGAGCCTCGACCTGACTATTCTTCGACACTCTTCCAGCCAATTAGCATAGGGTGTGATATAAAAAGGGGCCCATTGGGGGCCTGTTAGCTTCATTTTCACATCCTTAGCTTAATTTTCACATCCTCAGTCAGCGTCTTAGAGAATAACACGTTTTCCATAGTTGGAAGGGTCAGAGAACTTACTACGCGTTAGAATCATCATCAGCTGACAAACCCTAACCCTGGGAAAGCCTAACCTGTCCTAATGAGTCATTTAAGAGTCATCTAAGAAAGATCAACAAGTAATTAACAACTCATCCAAGAATTAACAACTTTTACACAGGCCACAATTATTAATTCTGTTTAAGTTCATCTGTATATTAAAGATAATGTGTGATATGTTAGTAAACAGCTCTGAATCCATTAACAGAACATAAACGAAGAGCCTCGGCCTGACTATCACAACACTCTTCCAGCCAATTAGCATAGGGGGTGAAAGAATAGGGGGGCATTGGGGTGCGGGGGCTAAGTTATGAACTCCACATGCAGGGTCAAGAAGAGAGAAGGCCAAGAAACAGATAAAGAGGAGTGTTGAAGGGCAAATATTCAGAAGGTTTCAGAACAGGCGCATCAATTAGCTTCATTTTCACATCCTCAGCCAGCGTCTTAGAGAAATCCATGTTTTCCATAGTTGGAAGGGATCATCATCAGACATCTGACAAACCCTAATAAGTCCTAATGAGTCATTTAAGAGTCATCTAAGAATGATCAACAAGTAATAACAACTCATCTAAGAATTAACAACTTTTACACAGGCCACAGTTATTAATTCTGTTTTTAAGTTAATCTGTATATTAAAGATGGAGTATATGATTTCAATCCAATACACTTTTTTGGGGGGAAATTCAGCAAATATCTCTTCATGGCCCACTGGCTGTCTCTTTTAGGAGCACGCTGGTGTTGCCACGCAGCCGGAATCCGTAAATGGGGAATAAGTTAAGCGCCTTGAGCTGACCATCATGACATCTTCCATGCAATCAGCAATGGGGGGCATTTGTGCCCCTGCACAAGATGATTAGTGAGGGCTACGTTCTGAAGTACACATGCAAGGTCAAGAAGGAAAGATGACCGATAAGAAACAGATAAAGAGGAGCTCTGAAGGACAAATATTCAGAATGTTAGAACAGCTGTCACGTCTGCCCTATCTCTTGTCTGTCTGTCTGTCTTTTTTTATATTTCCTTGTCTGTCCCATGTGCTTGTGTTTACATTCCTCACCATGTGGATCTGTTTTCTTATGTGATCCTTGTCTCCGCCCCCACCTGCTTTGTGTTGTCTCCCCCTTGTTAGCCCCAGGTGTTCATTGTTAGTTCCTGTATTTATCCCTTGTTGTCTGGTTAGTCTGTGCTTGGTGTTTTGTTTTATTTTGTCTTGCGATGTGTTGTTCCATGTTACTGAGTATAGTGTTGCCTGTACCTTGGTTTTGATTTAATATTTTACTTGTCTTGGTTTTCTTTTGTTACTTTGCCAGTTTGTCAGTGTTTATAGTTTCTGGTTTTCTTTAGTACATTTTGTTTGTGTTTCTTAATAAACTTCCATCCGGTGTTGCACTTGCATCCTGCCTTCTCGTCCCTTCCAACCGTGACAACAGCCATGGGTGAAACGCTCATCTATGAGGAGGTCCAACAGTGGAGAGATCTCCAAGAGGTCGAAGACAGCGTTCTTCTTCACCAGCTTCTTGTTTGAACGTTCCCATTCCATCTTAAATGATGCCACCATTGCTTTCTTTTGTGTACAGTCACAGTCATAAAGTGTATTATTACATAATTCGGCTCTTATTCTGCTGTAAACCTGCTGTACATGTAACTCTATTCGTTGTCAAGGCTTTGAGAATTCAACTCTGTCAGGGTCTGAAAAAGAAATCAAATTTCAGGCCTTTTTATTGCAGATCACATAACAGAGCAGTGCACTACCATTTCAGAGTCTGCTAAATCTTCCTGAAGGTCTTTTGGGGTTATTTACCCACAGCTCTTAATTACTTTACGAACCGAGGAAACAGCTACCTTCAAATGTTTCGCTGCCTTCTTAGAGCTTCTCCTGCTGTGTGGGTGCCAGTTAATTTCATTTTTAGGGTGTGAAGCAGCTGCTAAGAGGAGCCCAGACTGCTGACTGTTGGGATAAGGTTTGAGGAGTCAGAATATTTATAAAGCTTTCAAATTTCCCAAAGTTGACTGTGAACAAGTCAGAGTCGTAACAGGCTAATTAAAGTCTGAGATGTTGGTAACAGTTATCTATCAGGTTCCCAATTTTTTGCATGGTCCCTTTTCTTTTTTTTACCTTTCAAACTAAAATAATACACATATCTTGGGTAAAATGTTGAATGGAATATTTCATCTTTGACTTTATATCTTTCAGAGATCAGGTCATTTTCTACTTACGTGGCTTTTCACAGTAACATTAATTTTGAACATAAACTTTTGCATGCCACTCTTTCTGTATGTATATAAACTAAACTGATTTAAAAAAAACATGCAAAATGGATCCAGATATAGTGGGGACTACGTTCTGAACTGCACATGCAAGGTCAAGAAGGAAAATGGCCAAGAAACAGATAAAGAGAAGCTCTGAAGGATAAATATCTTTCTGTATGTATATAAAACTTATCAGAACATGCAAAATTTATCCAAATATAACTTTTTGCTTGAACAAAAGTTAAAACAAACCCAAATATAATAAGCAGAAACTCAAACCACAGACAATTATGAGTAGCTCCACCTACATGGTTTTAAAAGTGTGATAACTTAACTGAAATTATTGAGGTATAAAACTACAATCTAAGATAAAAAATGTTTAAAATTATTATCACTGTCCAAAGAAAAACCTACAGGGGTTGGACAATAAAACTGAAACAGAATTAAATGTGCATCTCAGCTCTCCTGTTTCCACCAGAACTGTCCATCAGGAGCTCCACAGGGTCAATATACACGGCCGGGCTGCTGTAGCCAAACCTTTGGTCACTCGTGATAATGCCAAACGTCAGTTTCTATGGTGCAAGGAGTGTAAATCTTGGGTTGTGGACAATGTGAAACATGTATTGTTCTCTGATGATCCACCTTTACTGTTTTCCCCACATCCGGGAGAGTTACGATGTAGCAGAGAAGCTACAAAGAAGCGTACCACCCAGACTGTTGCATGCCCAGAGTGAAGCATGGGGGTGGATCAGTGATGGTTTGGGCTGCCATATCATAACATTCCCTTGGCCAATACTTGTGCTAGATGGACACGTCACTGCCAAGGACTACCGAACCATTCTGGAGGACCATGTGCATCCAATGGTTCAAACATTGTATCCTGAAGGCGGTGCCGTGTATCAGGATGACAATGCACCAATACACACAGCAAGACTGGAGAAAGATGGTTTGATGAACATGAAAGTGAAGTTGAACATCTCCCATGACCTGCACAGTCAACAGATCTAAATATTATTGAGCCA